>WNWU01000046.1:5943490-5957537 GCA_012654045.1 Ptyas mucosa | reverse complement strand
CCAACCTTGGCGACTTTAAGACGTGTGGACTTCAACTCCCAGAATTCCTCAGCCAGCTGAATTCTGGGAGTTGAAGTCCACACGTCTTAAAGTCGCCAAGGTTGGAGACCCCTGTTGTAAAATACTGAGCTGAGGGGACTATACTTGTCCTCTCCTTCCAGAAGATGGGAATGGATTCAGCCCTATAGGCAGAAGCAACTTACAGCAATTGCAACCAGGCGGCCAAAGAGAGGCAGAGGAGCAGTTGTGGGAGAGAGGTTGTGTGTATTGCAGGGAGGGGACCTACCAACACAGTCCTACCAAAAGCAACTGAACTACAGTTATTGGTACCTCTGATTTTTCCAGATTTCCTGGAGTCCTGTAGTCTCCACTGTAGACAACAGGCGGGTTTTCTGTTTGCCCAAAGCCGGGATTTTCATTGTTTTTTCTGGGGAGATAATTACAATAACAATATTAACTGCCCCAACAACATAAGACATAGAACAACATAAAACAGGTAGTCCTCAATTTATGACTGGTTGCTTAGTGACTGTTTGAAATTACAACCTATCCTGAAAATGGGACTTAACAACTCAGATTCAAAGTTCTGACATTTGTCTCCTGCCTATCATGGTCACACAACCACATTTGGGGCATTCAGCGCGTGCATTTATGGTGATTTGCAGTATCCCGAGTCACACAATGGTGAACTACGATATTTTTGCTGAAAACCATTGTTTACTTCCAGTTCCTGGCAAAAAAAAACTTCTAGTAGCAAACGACATGCTTGCTTAATGACCATAGTGTTTGTTTTACAACTGCCCCCCGAAAGGGCATAACATTGGATGTGGTCACAAGGTGACACACTTTATGACCATCACAACTTAACGGTAGAAATTGTAGGGTCAGTTACAGCTGTAAGTCGAGGTTCTGAATCAGCTCTTCCAGAAATTAATATGGGCTCCTCATATATGGGGGTATCATATATGGAGAGATATATGATATCCCCCATATATGATAGGTATGATATATGGATAGATATTACATATATGTATCACTTTGATCTTTGGTTCAGATAATACACCAAAATGTAGTTTAAAAGAAGCATTGATTATGGCTTACTGCAGTGTTTCTCAACCGTAGCAACTTAAAGGTATGTAGACTTCAACTCCCAGAATTCCCCAGGCAGCTTCAACTCCATTCTGGGAGTTGATTGTCCACATATTTTCAAGTTGTCAAGTGTTTGGACCTAGGCTTCACCAATTCATGAAACAGACTCTTTCTCCTGAAAAACCCCCGTTTTATTTGGCTAATGTGAATTCCTGGCATTCACATCCAGCAAAGTCTTGGCAAACAGTCTTTCAAGGGTGAATTGCAACCACAGACCTTATCAGTCCTTGGATAGTTGCCAGGCCGATAGCTTCCAGGCGCAAGGCTGAACAAGGAAATACTTGGCAAGGAGTCTCTGTGAGTCACAAACTCAGATAAGCAAATCTTCACACTAATAAAATGAATTAATTGTCTCCTGCAAACACCACTCCCCTTTTGCTCCTATTTATTCCCTATGGGAGGGGCCATTCAGCATCCCATTGTATCTTTACTCCTGAGTCAACCTCTGTTCCTTAATTGTGCATGTTGTGGTCCGCCAGCAGCCTGCGGAGCTGGCAGTGGAGTCGGACAGTGAGGAGGCTGGGGAGTCCAATGGGCCAGTCCTGGAGTTAGGGGAAGGCCCGGACGAGGGCTCTGCATCAGAGGCAGAGATGGGGCCAGGGCCATCTGGGAGCGATGAGCAGAGTCCGGAGCCTCTAGAGGCAGATAGTAGAGAGGCAGAGGAACAGGAGGAGCCTGTTCCTAGTGCATGCATGTGAAGAGCTGCCAGAAGGCAAGAGCAGCTTAAGTGAAAAGGACAACTCAGGAGTAAGGCTAGGAGATGATTGGCCCCTCCCACAAGGCTTAAATGGGCTCTTGGGATCTTTGTAGGAAAGCAACATTGCTACAGTTGTCTCTTGTCTTGCTACATTTGTTTCACGTCGGAGTCTCTTGCTTCTGAACTTTTGCCAAGAAAAGCCTTTGGCAGGGTGCCAAAGAAGTCAAGATCGGTGATAAGGCCGAAGAACTGTTTATGAAGAATTTGTTTTGGACTTAATTTGGACTAAGCTGAGAATGAAGTAATTCTCAGCTGTTCTAATAAAATATGTTTGTTTAGGACTGATTGTGTCTGGTAATAGCTACTTGGGCCTAGGTCACAACAGCGCACATCGGGAACAGGCTCCAGCTGTTCTTCAGCCCCACTTATCTCCAACTCCGAAGGTAGCTGATAACTGTCGGACGGCCCTGGCCCCATCTCTGCCTCCGATGCAGAGCCCACATCAGAGCCTTCCCCAGACTCCAGGCCTGGCCCACGTTCCACCCCAACCTCCTCACTGTCTGAGTCTGCCACCAGCTCTGCTGGCTGCTGGCGGGCCACAACACCAAGGTTGAGAAACATTGACTTAATGCAAAGCTGAGCAATGATGGCTGTGTGTACAGTGGATTTCAACTCTTCTCCCCCCCCCCCCATTGATTTAGTATGCCCACAAATCCTGATTGGTGAGCCACTATCCTGGAAAGCCTGCTGTGTGTTTCTACATCAAAGTCGTAAGAAAAAACCATTTTCGGTTGCGTGTAAAGCAAAGGAAGTTGGGCTTGGATTTCCCTTCTTCCCAAAACTTACTTTTTTCTGGCCTGGCTGACATAGCACACCACAGCTATGAGTATTGCAAAGGCCACAACAGCTCCCACCGGCCCAACCTTTGCCCACATCAGGCTGTCTGGAAGAAAGGAAGACACAGGTCAACAGACAGGTTTAAAAGTGAATGCAAAGAGAAACCGTGTAAAGAGACAAGATGATGGCGAAACGTAAGCCAGGAATAGGGGAACAATCATTGGGTCATACATGGCACCAACACAAGTTTGTTTTAATGGGGGTTGTTGAGTAAACCGCAGCTAGATTTGCAGGGCATCAGTGGTGGGTTTCAAAAATTTTTATTCCCGGTTCTGTGGGTGTGGCTTGGTGAGCATTGCATGGCATGGCTTGGTGGGCATGGCTTGGTGGGCATGGCTTGGTGGGCATGGCAGGGGAAGGTTACTGCAAAATCCCCATTTCCTCCTGATCAGCTGAGACTTGGGAGGCAGAGAATAGATGGGGGCGGGTCCAGTCAGAATTTTTACTACCGGTTCTCTGAACTACTCAAAATTTCTGCTAATAGAACCTGCTGAAACCCACCTCTGCAGGGCATGTTAAATAGATCTCACCGTCGCCAAAAAACCAAGGGATGAATGGAAAGTGGACCTCCTGCACCAAAGAGAGGAGCTCCGAAAGTGGGAATTAGAAGAGGATCAAAGGGATTTAATACAGGTATTACATTTAATCCTTGCTTAATGACTAGTTGTTCAACAACTGTTTAAAGCTATGGCAGAAAAGGCTACTTATAGCACTACCAATAGCACTTGGACTTATATACAGCTTTACAGTGCTTTACAGCCCTCTCTAAGTGGTTTACAGAGTCGGCATATTACCCCCAATAATCTGGGTTCCCATTTTACCAACCTCAGAAGGTTGAAAGGCTGAGTCAACCTTGAGCTGGTCAGGATCGAACTGCTGGCACTCAGCAGGATTAGCCTGCAATACTGCATTTTAACCACTGGGAGGGACGGAAGGGAGGAAGGGCAATAGCAATCGCACTTAGACTTATATACCGCTTCACAGTGCTTTTACAGCCCTCTCTAAGTGGTTTACAGAGTCAGCCTATGGCCCCCAACAACTTGAGCCCTCATTTTACCCACCTCGGAAGGATGGAAGGCTGAGTCAACCCTGAGCCTGGTGAGAGTCGAATTGCCAAATTGCAGGCAGCTGGCAGTCAGCAGGAGTAGCCTGCAGTACTGCACGTTAACCATTGGGCCACCACGGCTCATTATGATTCATCCTTGAAGCTGCAACCCTCCCCTACAGTCACATGATCACATTTTGGTGCTTGGCAACAACTAGCTTGCATTTTTGTCCGGTTGCAGTGTCCTGCAGTCACATGACTGCGATCTACAACTTTTTGCAGTTTTCCATACCTCCTGTTTGTCCCACTCTGCTAGTTTATACTGTCAAAAGTTTCTTTACTCAATACAGTATAATAAAAAATATTTTTTGCTTGCAATTGAATGGTGGTAGTTTAGGTTCTCCTCTTTGGAGTCAGAGATAACCAGGGTTTGATCTCTCACTTATATGTGACAGCCCAGCTGATATTTGAAAAGTTCTAACACATAATCTTTTGTTTATTTCCCAGGCTAAAGTTGGCCAATTTGTTCAACTTCTTTTCAACGCTTTGCCTTCTAAAGCCATTAATTCATATTCCTGTCCAGAGTGAGCCAATAAGGTATGCAAAAGCTGTGGTTCTTTGTGATAGTCATTGCCTTCTCGCTTGAAGAAGGCCATTGAATAGGAAAGAGCACCACCAGGGAGGAAACCTGGGAAGATCAGGGGGCTGCTAGCTTTGCAGTGGGCCAATAGCTGATGTGTCAGCCTTCTCAGACAAGCCCTGGAGAGGCTGTCATGGAAGGTGTTGTGGCCTGTCGGCCCTTCTAGCAGCCGAATCAGAGGAGGAGGAAGAGGTGTGGGAGTCAGGGTCAGCATCAAGGCAATCTGAGAGCTCTGAGGGGGGAAGAGGAAATGGAGTGTCAGAGATAGAGACAGAGGCGGAGCCTGGGCTGTCCGTCAGCCCTCAGATGGAGAGTCAACAGCCCCCAGGTCTGGAGGTGACTGATGAGAAAGAGGAAGAACATCTGGATCCAGTGCCTGATGTGCGGATGCGCAGAAGGCAGAGGAGAGGAGAGCAGTGGAAATCTATGGGCCGGTCCTTGCGACAGAAGAGCTACCTCTGCTGGTGAAGCCCCACCCTAGCTCTGGGGATAAAAGGCAGGAGCCGGAGATGAAAAGATGTGGCAGACAATTATTCATCTCCCTGATGGACAGACTTGTTAGCCTGCTGTGTGTGTGAGAGAGAGTTTTTGCTGGGGCTGCTGGCGCTCCTAATAAAGGGAACATTTAGTTAACTACAGAGGGTTTGTTGTGTTTGGGAGCCAGGTCAGAACAGAGGGCCTATGGCCTAATACAGCGATGGCTAACCTTTCTGCCATCGCGTGCCAAAAGCGGTGGGAGCGCGGTGGGGTCACACGCACACGTGCCCACATCCATAATTCTATGCGCTCCACCCCCCCTGTGCTCCCCCCGCTTTTGGCATGTGATGGCACGGTGGACCCAGTAGGCCCGTTTTTTGCTCTCCCCAGGCCCCAGAGCCTTTCTAGGAGCCTGGGGAGGGCAAAAACAGCCTTCACCACACACCCAAGAGGCCCTCCGGAGGCCGGAAACAGTGTGTTTCCTGACTTTTGGTGGGCCCAGAAAGCCCAAAAATCAGCTGGCTGGTGCACGCATGTGTGCCAGAGCTGAGCTCGCGTGCCCACCCATATGGCTCCGCGTGCCACCTGTGGCACCCGTGCCATAGGTTCGCCATCATGGGCCTAATAGATTGAGGAAGAGGACCAGAGGGATCAGAGGTGATGTTTGCCTGCAGGGACTCTCACTGGAGTGATGGAACTGGAGCTGCTGGTTCTTAGTGCCGTAGTGATTCCGGGCAGAGCAGACTATGTAGAGCTGAGAGTCAACCTCCCTCTGAACAGTCAGGATGCTGGTGACAATGTAGCCCGTTTTCTGGGAGTACACAAACTCCCGGTCAGTCTCATTGACCGTCACATTGCGGGTGGGCAACTCAAAGGTGATCATAGCTTCTGGGTTAGCTTTGGCTGCACAGATGCATTTCACTGTATCCCGAGCGGCTGTGCACTTGGAGTCCGGAAGAATACGCGGAGCAACTGTTGAGAAAAAAAAAAGAGATTGAAGTGCAATCCGGGATGAACTAATAGCAATAGCACTTATATACCACTTCCTAGTGCTTTACAACTTTCTCTAAGCATTTTACAAATGTCAGCATATTGCCCTCAACAATCTGGGTCCTCATTTTACCAACTTCAGAAGGATGGAAGGCTGAGTCAGCCAATCAGGATCGAACTCCCGGCAGTGAGCAGAGCTAGCCTGCAATACTGCGTCCTAACCACTGCACCTAATAGAAAGCTCTAATAGCTTTCTTGGATTGTAGAAGCCCCCCCATTTATGCCGAGACATACAATAGAGCAATGAGTTGGTCTACAGCAGGGTGGGCTCTACTTACCTTTACTACCGGTTTGCATGTGCTCTTCTGCGCAATCGCTCGCATGCATGTGCTCTTCTGCGCAATCGCAGAAGCTTCTGCTCATGCGCAGATCACCTATGATGATGTCCGGGTCAGTGGGCGGAGCCTCCTGCCGGTTTTACTACCGGTTCTTGTGAACCAGTCTGAATCGGGGGTAACCCACCACTGGTCTACACTCTTGAGATGTCTACTTCCAACAAATACATCAGGGAAAAGAGAATCCATGGGGAGAGGCATAGCTCCAGTTCCACAATAATATAGAGAAGAAATTTGCTAGTTCCTCTTCTCCAGCTTTATCCAAATTTACTGCCAACAGTTCCCCAAAGCTTTGAGAACGAATCTTTCCTGGAAATGCCAGAGTTCATAGCTGAGCCCTTCTACATTCAAGCACACTACCATCACACTACCCAATCCCAAAACATGCTCGAGATCTTTAGAACTAAAAAGAGCTCTCGGGGCACAAAGCCAATGCTTACATTCAACGGTGAGGTTGAAAGCAGTGCTGCTCTGGCCAAACTGGTTCTCTGCTGTGCACCAGTATTCGCCGTCATCTTCATGTGACACGGATTCAAAATCCAGCTCCACCTGGCTTTGGTAGACCCCCATGGCTAATGGCTTCTTGTCCTTGAAGATGGTGATCGTTGGCTCAGGGCTGCTCTGTGAGCTGCAGAAGATAGTGACAGGGTCTCCCTCAAGGGCCACCATTGATCCATTGATTACTGGTTTCCAAGGAGCATCTGCACAGGGAGACAAAGTCAAGAAGAACATTCGTTGTTGTTTTTTTTTTAAAAAGCTAAAACATGTTGCAAATGGTCACCTCGGCTAAGAGCAGATTCCTCATCCCAGAATGGTTCAAATGATGCTCTTTCAAAGATTTAGCAATGTTGAAACTTGACTTGCATCAAGTTATTCTTCCTTCAAATGTAGCAATATCCATATAGGTACTGTACAGATAGTCAGTGGTCTGTGACTAACATGTGGCCCCCAGATCTTTTTCTCTGGTCTCCAGAAAAAAAAATCTGTTTAAAATCTGTTTAAATGCTTTTGCCATTAGTTAACTGTTGAAAGTCACTTTGCTGGGATTCCTGCACTTCCCAGGGTTTTTAAGCATGTAAAGATCATCGCTGGTCAGTTTCAACATATTTTGTAGAGATAAAGAAATTAAAACAGTGGTAGCATGGAAACATCCATAGTACATGTGGATGTAATTCTCTAATTCACTGCTTCTCAACTTTGGCAGCATGCTGGCTGGGGAATTCTGGGAGACAAAAGTCCACCCATCCTCACATTCATGATTGAGAAACTCTGCTGTCATTACAAACACACACACACACACACCCCCCCACACACACACACACACACTAAAATACTCGTGCTATGCTTTTGATAAGCGTAATGCCTCTTTTTACTTTTAAAAAAGGACAATTGATAAGGAGCTTTAAAAAAATCCAGTTCTGTATACTCCAGGGTTGAGAACACAACTTTTTCCTTACATTTTTACTTTTATATTGCAAAATGTATCCGACAACTCTGGCAGCGAACATAACCCAGGAACCCATTAACGTGACCCAAGGTTTCTACAGATTTTAAAGGAAGTTGAAGAAACCCAGGGGTGGGGCTGCTGGGGGTTCGCAGGGGTTCGGGAGAACCTCTAGCTAAAATTCTGTGCAGTTCAGAGAACCCCCAAATCCCATTCCTGGCTGGCCCCACCCACCCTGCCACAGGAGTCCCCATGTGGTCCTTTTTGGATGCAGATAAGTGCAGGGTGTGTGCGGAGGCTTGGGGAGGGGAAAAATGGGCCTACCGGAAGTTTGGAAAGGCCAGAAATGGGCTCGTTTCTGGCCTCCAGAGGGCCTCCGGAGCCTGGGGAGGCCGTTTTCACCCTCCTGGTGGCTCAAGAAAAGCCTCCGGAGCCCAGGGAGGGCAAAAATCCCCCCCCCGTGGTGCAGGAGGCCGACTAGACCACGCCCACCATGGCCACACCCACCCAGCAACTGGACAGTGAACCCCTTGCTAAAATGTTTGAAGCCCACCCCTGTAGAAACCTTGGGTAGCCTTAATGGGTTCGAGAGTTGTTGGATGCAATAAATAAAATCAATAGGCTTTGTCCCAGAACGGGAGATTAGCACTCACACAGCACGGACAAGGCAAGGGAGTGGTTGTCTTTGCCGTAAATGTTCTCCGCCACACAAGTGTAGACGCCATCCTGCAGGTGAGTTACATTGTCGAGGTAGAGCGTGAGGTTCCCAGCTAAGTCCTCGTGGAGAATTTCATCTTCTCGGAGCCAGGCAATCATGGCTGTTGGGCTGCTGTCCACAATACACATCAGGAACACGTGAGCGCCATGTAGGACTTCCACGGAGGAGTTTACTTGCAGGATACGTGGCGGGTCTGCAAAGGACAGGTAAAGAGATCACCTTTGTGGGTGCATATCCATTTTTCTTTCTGCAGCAGATAAAGGTAGTAAGAAAGGTATCGGCCAGGTATGGTCAAAAAAGTCAGGACGGCGATCACGTTAGGGCAACCAGAACTTTTTTGGTCGTTGTCTTTTATGGGCATTGCGTCATCATCATCATGACTCTCGTAGTGGCGCAGTGGTTAGGATGCAGTATTGCAGGCTAACTCTGCCCACAGCCTAGAGTTCGATCCTGACCAGCTCAAGGTTGACTCAACTTTCCATTCTTCCGAGGTTGGTAAAATGGGGACCCAGATTGTTGGGGGCAACATGGTGATTCTGTCAACTGCTTAGAGAGGGCTATAAAGCACTATAAAGTGGTATATTATAAGTGCTATTGCTATCTTGACTTTCTTGGTCATATCCCGCTTAGTACTTTTTCTCCTTTGTTCCCTATTGTGAACAAAATCAGAGTTGGGACTACTGTATTTTATTCCATTAAATGAGATTGCCAGGCCCTTAGAAAGGCAGATCAAGAACACCAGCCTGAAGATGACGAATGAGACTTCGTCAAAACGTTGCCAAGACACTTCCAATTTTACGCGGGAGAAAACCCGATTAACCAAAGACCTACATACAAATACCCATGAAAACCTCAGAAAACATACATACATACATACATACATACACATACATACATACATACATACATACATACATACATATATATATCCTTATATTTGTGTGTAACTTTTCCCTGGCTACCTTAGCTTTTTTGTTTGTAGGTGAACTAAAAGCAGATTCAGAATTTAAGAAGGAAGATGACAATGGGTGAGAAGCTGTTATGAGCATGCTAGCTCATTTTTCATTTGAAATCATATATTCCCAGTTAACTCGTTTTCCCGTGGAAGAGAAAGTGACGTTGATCAGAGATGAAGGAAATCTCATGAGAAATGAAATATGCATGTTTGAGGAATGTGACTTGCAAAACAGATCATCTTTGACAATAAAAAAAAAGGAAAAAGAATACATTAAAATTAAACCGGGATTTTAAAAAACCTCTGCTTTTCACATGGCTCAGGGGCCAGGAATCCATTAATTACCACATAATTAAGTGCTAAATTAACCGCTCATCCCTCCCACTCATGCAGAATAGGAAGCAATTTTCTGTGACAGAAGCTTGAGCCATCTAATTAAGATGATGGACTTTTAACATTAGAAAATAGGGCTTCCTTTTAGTATAGTTATTTTGTGGAAGACATAGTTGTGGTCCTGATGTTGGGCATTTCCAGATACTACAGGTAATCCTTGATTTACGATCTCACAATCGAGCCTAAATTTCTGCATGCTTTTATGGGCTTGTACGTCGCTTTGTGGCAGGAATCTACCGGGAAATGTCTTGTCTGGGGTAAGAAGCAAAGCAAGCTTGGGCTGGGTTATGAACTTGGAAGCAGGAGTGGGCTCCTGGGGGTTCGGCAGGGTTCGGGCAATCCTCTAGCCAAGGATCACCAGGGTTCAGCAAAACCCCAAATGCTACCCCTGGCTGGCCACGCCCACCCCGCCCCTCCCAGGAGTCCCCACGTGGCCTGTTTTGGATGCAGGTAAATGCAAGGTGTGTGCGGAGGCTTGGGGAAAGGGCCTACTGGGCCTACCAGAAGTTCAGGAAGGGCAGAAACAGACCCATTTACAGCCTCCAGAGGGCCTCTGGAGCCTGGGGAGGCTGTTTTCGCCCTCCTGGAGGCTCGAGGAAAACCTCCGGAGCCCAGGGAAGGCAAACCACCACCCCGCTGCGGTGCAGGTGTCTGTCTTGGCCACGCCCACCATGGCCACACCCACCCAGTAACTGGGCAGAAAACCCCTTGCTAAAATTTTTGAAGCCCACCCCTGCTTATAAGTGTGAAAAATGGTTGTAAGTCAAGGACTATATGTATAATAATTTATTAAATGTTGAACCGTGGTTTTAATTCTGCTTTTAGATGGTTGCAGAAAAGCAATACCACAGCAGGAATGTGTCATGCTATGGAGATAATTAAAGAGCCTGAGTCCATCAAGTCTTGTTTCAGGAGTCCTCCAGTGTTCTCCAAGATTAAAATGACGGGTGTCCACTTACATGCAATGTTAAAAATGTAAAATATAAAAATATAAAAGTGAATATATTTCTATTTATTGATATCAAAGTTAATATATTTGTGTTTTAATATAAAAAATACAAATTTTCCAATATTCCTACAAAGACAAGGAGGTCGAACTACTGTATTTTTCGGAGTGTAAGACGCATCGGAGTATAAGACACAGCTTAGTTTTTGGGGAGGAAAATGGGGGGGGGGGAATCTGCCTACCAGGTATTCATCTGGCTAGCGTCCTTAGTCTGGTCAGCTTCAGCACATTAGTTTGCTGTTTTTTATCCCCTGCTTGGGGATAAAAAACAGCTTCTAAACACAGCTGATCTTTGGAGAGAGAAGCAATGAGAAAAGCAGGGGGAGATCGCTTCACTCGGCTAGCGTCTAGTTAGGGCTGAAAAAAAGCTTCTAAAGAACAGCTGAGAGTCAGAGCAAAGCATGGAGATTGCTTCACTTGCTAGTGCCTCGTTAAAGCACAGTGGGAGAGTCGAGGGAGCAGGCAAAGCTGGGAAGATCATTTCACTCGCTAGTGTCTCGTTAGCGCCTCGTTAGGGCCGAAAAAAGCTTCAAAAAGCTACATTTGGAGCATAAGACGCACCCAAATTTTCAGCCTCTTTTAGGGGAGGGGAAGGTGCATCTTATACTCTGAAAAATATGGTATTTTCCAGTGCACCAAAAAGCAAAACAAGAAACAACAGTTGGAAACTAACCAAGAAGAGAAGCAACCTAGAACTAAGGAGAAATTTCCTGACAATAAGAACAATTAACCAGTTGAGCTGTTTGCCTTCAGAAGTTGTGGTGGTCCTCCATCACTGAAGGCTTTCAAAAGGAGAAAAGAAATGAGATAGGATCTCCTGCTCAGACAGAGGGGTTGGGACTGGAAGACCTCCGATGTCCCTTCCGACTCTTATTATTCTATGTTCTATGCTACTTATCGACATCCAACTCACATTTGACGTCCAGAGTCGAGAAGCCATCAAACTCAAAAGTGGTGTTGGGGTAGCTGACTTTGCAGCCCACCTCATGTCCGTGGTTCTCACGCAGTGGTAGGAACTTCAGGATGGAGATGAGCGACCAGGTGCTACCTTCTTCCTCTATCTGCGCGTAGACTGAATGCTCAGCCAAATTCTCATAGTTCATCCACGTGATGACGGGTTTCATGTCTGGACAGTTGTCAGGCACCTCACAGCGCAGCTCTACATCTGAACCCTCCACCACTTCTGCAGGATTCACAATTGTGGGCTTGTCTATGGTGTAGAAAAGAGACAGAGAATATGGAGAAAACAGAAACTCCCCCACTCCTATCTTCTCCTCCAATTGAGAGGTTACTACTGAGGGCAGGATTGGGATTCTACCGGTTCAGACTGGTTCGGGCGAACTGTTAGCTCCGACAATCAGCTGGGAGCGGATCGCACCGATGATCAGTTGGGTCCGTCCACCCGCCCCTGCGCTTTACTTATCTATATTTTCGCAGCTGATTAGCGCAGCAGAATGGATTGCCGTGCCTCAGCTATTTTAATTCCCTAGCACTAATGCGGAAGGTGATTTTTTGTTCAATTGGGCACGTGCACATAGCGAAGTGTGCAATCACCAAACAGGTTGTTAAACCGATAGGATCCCACCACTGTCAACGGATGACCAGTTGGTTCATCCTTTGAGAGAAAGGTAATGCAGTCTGATGTGACCAGAATGAACATTACATTTTAGGCTACATTTTTTTAAACCCCAAAGCCAACTAGTCCTGTGAGCATCTAGAAGAGTTTGCAATAATGGCAAATATTTGTAGCTCAGGTGTAGGATGTGGGTGAAGGTTCATTCTCCTACTGACCACACCAAGCCTTATAAACAGAAGAATACTGACACTGACATCCCCAAACTCCGCTGAAGATGTTATCTAGCCTGGTAATGAAACGTTCAGAAACCAACCCACAAACTGGGAGAATGAACCTTCACCCTCATCTAGTAGAGCAGGGGTGTCAAACTCAATTTCCATTGAGGGCCACATCAGGGTTGTGTTTGACCTCAGGGACCAGGGTGTCTGTGGCCAGCTCGACGTCACCATGACGGTCTCCTGCAGTCCTCTGCCAGTGAAAATGGAGCCCACCTGGGCGGGCCTCCCTGGGCTCTGTTTTTGATGACAGAGGGCTGCAGGAGGTCATTGTGGCCGAAAATGGAGTCTGGACAGGCTGCATGAGGCCCTCCCGAGCTCTATTTTCGCTGGCAAAGTCACCGCGGGCCGGTCCTTTGCTATTTCCATGGTGGCCCCACAGGCCAGATCTAAGCACTTTAAAAGTCTCTAAGCCTTAAGTTTGACACCCCTGTAGTAGGGTATGTATCATAAATAGAAAAATGACTGTAGCAATAATCAAACGTCACTGATAAGTCAATATTTACTTACCTAAACAAATAAATGGAATGACTATAGGAGGGAGGGGAAAAAAAGCACTGGGAGAAACTTCTGACTTCCTGCCGGCTTCCCCATTGACTTTGCTTGTGGGAAGCTGACAGAGAGTGATGAAAATCACAATTACGTAACTCCGGCAACACTGCAATGGCCGCACCTTTATGAACAAAACTGATCATCATGAGAATTTCAATCCCACAAAAGTAATGGGTCCCGGATTTTTTTACACCTTCTTTAAGTTAGCCAATTTTAAATAGCTGGATCAAAAAATAGTTGCAATAAGATGCAAAGTTTGGGCTAACCTTAGGGTACAGGTATACAAACAGATAAACGCATTGAGAGTTTTAGCAGTATTTAGTAGTAGTAACTACAGTACCATTAAATCAAGTTTACACATTAGGAACTGATACTGTAGGGTTAGGGGAACTCTGGATTTATCAAATATTAGCTTCTTTGGAGAATGCTAAAAATAATCCTTATGAGCTAAGATTGTGCCATTGTGGAGAAGGCAAGTCCAGGTCCTGTTACCGTACCCCTTCTGTAGGGAGATAGGGCTCACTGTATAACTCTGGCAAAATACCTAGGCAATTCTGATTTATTTTATCTATGTTTATTCATACTAGTATGATTTTGTTTCTTGAATTCAGATAGCTAGGGAATTGCTTCTGTTTGAGTTTGCAAACGCAAACAAAATGATGCATTATCATTTTATATTGCATGTACGCAGAGAGTTTATGCACCGGAGACAAATTCTTTGTGTGTCCAATCAGACTTGGCCAATAAATAATTCCTATTCTATTCTATTCTATTCTATTCTATTCTATTCTATTCTATTCTATTCTATTCTATTCTATTCTATTCTATTCTATTCTAT
>WNWU01000046.1:5910906-5938796 GCA_012654045.1 Ptyas mucosa | reverse complement strand
ATGGAAGGGACCTTGGAGATCTTCTAGTCCAACCCCTGGCTCAAGCAAGAGACCCTATGCCACTGATGGAAGGGACCTTGGAGATCTTCTAATCCAACACCTGGCTCAAGCAGGAGACCCTATGCCACTGATGGCGAACCTATGGCACGTGTGCCCAAAGTGGTACGCAGAGCCATGTCTCCTGGCATGCGTGGCGTCGCCTGTTCCTCTTTCAGGTTTCTGGCATGCATGCGCGCGAGACAATCAGCTGGCCCTTTTGTGTGTGGCAGTGCCAGAAACTGGAACAGCTGGTCTTCCGTTTTCCTGCGTGAGCATGCGTGATGGCCAGCTGATTGTCACATGTGAATGTGCGCCAGTAACCCAGAAGAGTAGCTGGCCAGCGCACATGTGCACGCCAGAAACCAGAAATTCATTTTTGGGTCCGTGTCCACGCCCACACCCTGGGCAGCTTCTCTTCCAGGTTGTGGCCCAGACGAGTGAGCGTGCGCACTCCATTTTCGGCACTCGGTGCCGAAAAGCTTCGCCATCACTGTCCTATTCCATTTCAGACAAACGGTCCAGTCTCTTCTTAAAAACCTCCAGTGTTGAACTACCCACAACTTCTGAAGGCAAGCTATTCCACTGGTTGATTGCCCTCACCGTTAAAAAGTTTCACCTTAATTCCAGGTTGCTTCTTTCCTTGATTAGTTTCCATCAGTGGTGGGTTGCTCCCGGTTCGAGCCGGTTCTATAGAACCGGTAGTAAAACTGGCAGGAGGCTCCACCGACCCGCCACGACGTCGTCATGGGTAATCTGCGCACGTGCAGCAGCTTCCCGCTGCGTGATCCCGCTGTGAACCGGTAGTAAAGGTAAGTGGAACCCACCCCTGGTTTCCATCCATTGTTTCTTGTCCTGCCTTCTGGTACTTTGGAGAATAAGTTGACCTCCCTCTTCTTTGTGGCAGCCTCTCAAATACTGGAATGCTGCTATCATGTCCCCTCTTTTCTAGTTCTTCTTTTCAATGCTTTACATGCCCTTCTTCTTTCTGTAGGCTGAGACACCTCTTGAACAATTCTCCAATCTGTGGTTCTCTCTCCTGCCAGAGAAGATTGGCAAACCGCCATATTTCTCTTCCCTCGACTGGCTGACAGGAAATTTGCAGACCACCCAGCAGAGGCTGAAATTTCAGGAATATCTTGAATTTGAACACACAGTTCTCCGGGAGGGATCACACATTGTATTAAACCCTCATTTTGCTTATTGAACAGAAATGTGCTGCTTTGGCACAGCGAGTTACAAAGCTCAATAGTTGGGATTCACCAGTCAGAAAAACAAGGCCTGAGAGGCAATAATAGGAGCTGAGCTGGAGTTGCCCAAGGGAAGAATGCTGAAAATGTCAGCAATTAACTGTCACTAGGGACGCGGTGGCTCAGTGGCTAAGATGCTGAGCTTGTCGATCAGAAGTTTGGCAGTTCAGCGGTTCGAATCCCTAGCGCCACGTAATGGAGTGAGCTCCCATTACTTGTCCCAGCTTCTGCCAACCTAGGAGTTCGAAAGCACGTAAAAAATGCAAGTAGAAAAATAGGGACCACTTTGGTGGGAAGGTAACAGCGTTCCTTGCGCCTTCGGTGTTTAGTCATGCTGGCCACATGACCACAGAGACGTCTTTGGACAGTGTTGGCTCTTTGGCTTAGAAACAGAGATGAGCATCACCCCCTAGAGCCGGAAACGAGTAGCACGCATGTGCGGGGGAACCTTTACCTTTTAAAATTGTGAAGTACCGGGATGTCTGTAGGGGGAGGGATCAAAAAAGTCAAGAACAGAATAACAGAGCTGGAAGGGACCCTGAAAGTCATCTAGTCCAACCCCCTGCTCAAGCAGGAGACCCTTCTTACACCATTCCAGACAGAGTGGCCGTCCAGCCTTTTCTTAAAAGCTTCCAGTGATGAAGCGCATGCACGAAGAGAACCGGTAGTAACGTCGGTTGGAACCCACCACTGCAGTAGAGATGCTATGATAATTGTAAGTGCGGGGACTGTGGTAAGCCACTTTTTTCAGAGCCCTTGCAACTTCAGATGGTTGCTAAATGAATGGTTTATTTATTGATTTGATTTTTATACCGCCCTTCTCCAGCAGGACTCAGGGCGATGAACAGCCGAGATAAAACATAGCATGCAAAATTTAAAAACAGTTTAAAAGATGTTAAATAATTTCGGCCCACAATTTAAAACAACCCAGTTAAAACCAATTTCAAATTAAAACCGAAAGGATGGGATCAAGCCAGCCCGGATAGATGAAATAAGTGAGTTTTCAGGGCCCGACGAAAAGTCCGGAGGTCTGGTATCGTGTGTACCTCTGGGGGTAGGTCATTCCAGAGGGCAGGTGCCGCCACCGAGAAGGCTCTCCCCCTGGGGGTCACCAGCTGACATTGTCTGGCGGATGGCACCCTGAGGAGGCCCTCTCTGTGCGAGCGTACTGGCCGGTGGGAGGCTATTGGTGGCAGAAGGCGGTCTCGTAGATACCCCGGCCCTAAGCCATGGAGTGCTTTAAAGGTGGTCACCAACACCTTGAAGCATACCCGGAAGACCACCAGGAGCCAGTGCAGCTTGCACAGGAGAGGTGTCACATGGGAGCGCCCCGTTGCTCCCATAATCCCCCACGCGGCCGCATTCTGGATCAGCTGGAGCCTCCAGGTGCACCCCGAGACTACCTAATTATAAACAGGCAGCAAATCACATACTCACTCAAACTGATGAAATAACCTAGTAGGGTATTGAAATGTCTGCAAGCAAACATCAAGGGAGTTCAGGGAGCACCTGAACCCTACAAAGTTATTTATAAATTCAATCAATATATTGGGATATAATAAAGGTTCTTTACCAGCCAAATAATCTCTAGTGCTGGGAAAGATGGAAAGAAAGAGAAGAGAATGCTCAGCAGCAAGTCGGGATAGACTCAGTGACAGCACCGACGGAAGAGCTGAAGGACTGTATCTTCCTGAAGAAAAATCTGTGTGCTTGATAAAAATCAACATCATTTTCATGGCACATAATCAATGAAAATTTTCAATGCCTTGCAGGAAGTCCTTAAAGAGTCCAAAATTACGCCCACATACAGAAATCCCATTGCGGGATTTAATGTTTGGTGCTTGGGAAAAAGCATGCTTTCAAATTGTAACAACGCTACACTGAAATAATATATTATCCCCACAAGGGTATCTGTATTGCCAGATGGAATAAACAATATCAGACGTGCAAAATCCCTCCAGTTGCGTGTCTCTGGAACTAATGACAAATTGAAAATGTCTTTGTAGCTAAGGCAACTGATTATTCACCTCCAACTTCTGCTTCTTTGTCCTCAAATCTGCCAGCAGCTTCCTTTCCTGCCCCATCACAATTATAGTTAAGCATCCTGCAGGGAGCATCATGTTTTCATTTTTCTTTTCAATATAGAGACAGTGGTGGGATTCAGCCAGTTCGCATCACTTCAGGAGAACCGGTTGTTAACTTTCTGAACAGTTTGGCAAACTGGTTGTTGGAAGAAATCATTAGGGCAGAGAACCGGTTGTTAAATTACTTGAATCCCACCATTGTATAGAGAGCATGTTTCTAGTCCTTATGCTTCCAGGAGGAAACAGATTTACAATTTAACACGGATGTCTCTTTAAATCTTAGGAAATGAAATGGCTGCCTTGGTATGATTCACAGATCCTTTGCCCAGCCGAGAAAATGGAATCATGGGCTCAGATTATAATTAATTAGTGATGTCCTTGTACTTGGAAGCGAAATAGATATATTTGCAAGCAAATAAGCACAAGGCAAGAAGGTGAAGTGTCAACCAATACCTTTTGCAAGAGAAGAATGTCACAAATAGATCACTTGCTGTGCAGTTCAAAGATTCATAGGCTATCAAGGGTGGCCAATCAGTAAACTCTGAAATCCCCAGGATTTACTTTTATGAGCTTTTATGAGCCTCGGTGATGTGCTGAGAAAAAAAAAAGAAGGGAAAGACAATCGGAAGACTTGTGAAAAGAAAATAACGTGGAACCTGGCGTGATCTAAATACTGCTGGTACTCAATTTCCTGCTGGAAAAAAAAAATCATTCGGGGAAGAAGAGATGACAAGGAGAAATGGATTTTTCTGCGGGTGTTCAGTAACAAATTCAGTTCAGTTCCGATAATCGGAACCAGGCTCTAGTTGGACTGGGGGCTCGTAAAACCTGGTCTATATGTATTTGATTTAGTTGAAAGGTCTTAAGTCTACAGTGTAAAGCTTTTTTTTTAAATTATTTCTTTAACATATACATTTTTCTTTAACATATGTAAGTGCTTAATAAGCAGTATATTGTCGAGTCAATTTACAAATATATAGTGATAACAGTAATAACATTCTTTACTTATATATAATGTTATTTCAAATATACTGGAGAAGAGCCTAATTCTGGGAAAGATTGAGGGCAAAAGAGGAAGGGAACAACAGAGAAGGAGGTGGCTGGATGGAGTCCCTGAAACTGTCGGTGTGAGCTTAAACGGACTCCAGAGGATGGTAGAGGACAGGAAGTCCCGGGGTGGCAATGGATCGGACACGACTTCGCAACTAACAACAAAAATGATACTATTCCAATTTCTAATTTCTACCTTTATTATCTAACCATTGGTAAAACAAATCCCAAGTTAAAAAGCATTCTGTGTCTTCTTTGTCCTTTACCTTTAATGTTAACCTATCCATTCCCGCACAGTCTTAATATTTTTCCGATTATATTTTCCTCTGCAGGGGTTTCCTCATTTTCCCACTGTTGTGCGAATACAATTCTCGTGGCTGTCAAAACATGTAACATTAAATATACCTCCCCTTTGTCGTATTTTTTTTCTGGCAGGATACCTAAGAAAAAAATATTTCTGGTTTTAGGTCTCCATGTGGTTTTATCATTTTCTCTAGCCATGTTATGTATTTCCATCCAAAAGTTTGGATGAAAATACAGTGTAAACTTGATCTCCTCCTCCTTAGACTATTCTGAGGGATGCTTATCTGGACTTCGGAGGAGAAAGACAGCTTGCAGGGGCAACCGTACCCCGCACTTATTTTGTTAGAGTCCCGCTTGTTCAATTTTATTTGGCAGGCTGATTTGACAGCTCCTAGTTCTTCCTCTGATAAAGAAAGGACAGCGGCTTAGAACAAAACAGCCTCTTTGCCTCCAAAGCACACGGACTCCACTTTTTACACCTCCAGTTGCGGTTCTAAAATCTCTTCCAGGAGCTTCTGCAAAGCAGGTTCATTGTTGTCAATGAATAGACTTATGAAGTACATGGGTGGGGGGGGAGGGATGTGGGAAGGGAGATGCCTCAAGGCTAAAGGGAACGCAAATGGGGGAAACAGATGCACTCAAGAGCAGATTTGGCCCCAGTGTGTTTTTCATTCTTCCTGCCTTGATTTTGGACTCCTTAAGGAAGATGGGCGATGTGCAGCCAGGACTGAGAAAGCGAAGCCTGCTGCTGATCATAGCAATAGACTTATCTACCACTTCACAGGGCTTGACAGCCCTCTCTAAGCAGTTTACGCAGTCAGCATATCACCCCCGACAATCTGGGTCCTCAATGAGGAAAGGCTGAGTCAACCTTGAGCCGGTGGGGATCGAACTCCTGTCAGAGAGCTGAATTAGCCACCAATACAGCAGCATCAGCGGTGGGATTCTACTGGTTCAGACCAGTTCGGGCGAACCGGTAGTTCCAACAATCAGCTGGGAGCAAACTGATTCGCTTCGACAATCAGCTGGGCACGCCCGCCCGCCCCTGCGGTTTACTGACCTATATCTTCTCAGCTGATTTGCACAGCCGAGTAGATTGCTGCACCTCCGCTGTGTTACTACCCAGCAGTAACGCGAAAGGTAAGTTTTCGCAAAACTGTGCACGTGCACACATACGTGCATCGCAAAGTGCGCAATCACCGAACCGGTTGTTAAACCAGCAGGATCCCACCACTGAGCAGCATTCTAACCACTGTGCAACCATGGCTCATGACACAAGAGCACTTTTGATGCATCTACCAGGATACAACTGGGTTACTTTCAACTCTAGCTTAAAGCTTTCATATCCTGATGGGTAGACTTTTCCTTCAAAACTGGGGCAGACTGTTCTGGCTGCATGTTGGTCTCCTGTCCCTCTTTTCCCACTTCCCTGCCCTGATTCTGGCTGTTTGCCCCTAAACCTACCCCTGTGCCTTGCTCCCTTGATAACCTGCAAGTCCCATGTGATCTTCAGCCCCAGGGAACATATCCCCAAAGGGGGCCAGGAGCAAAAGGAAGAGCTGCTTGGGGAAAAGGAGACAGGCACATATTATTGTTTGCCTGCCAGTGACACCCACTTGCCAGCGTCTTTCACAGCCTTGGGCACAAGGGGTGCTTTGATCCTGGTGGGGTGGAGCCCTTAACAAAAGGCAACCTGTATGGGTTTCTCAATGCCTCTCTTGTCCCAGGCCTCTTCCGTTTCTCCCTGCCAGCTGCCCCCATCTCTGCAAAATCCACTTGATTTCACCTCCACCCAGCTTCAGTATCAAGGGGCCACCGCTTTCCAAGGATGCACAGCCTGGGGTAGAAACCCGCAATTTCAGAAAAGTTCTTGACCGATCTCCTTCCTCCAAGACAAAACTCTTGGTAGCTTACCTTTCGTTGAGCCTCCCTCCTCTGTCCCAGCAGCTCCAGTGCAGTGACACTTAATAAGAGACACTGAGACTGCTGTAACACATAATCCAGGGGAGTGAAGGGCTAATGATCACTCATGAGCTACCTCTTCGCACCGGGGATCTAATAAGTTAATTCAACTTTATAATGCTTTGATAAGACCAGACTTGGAATATTGCATCCAGCTTTGGTTGCCATCATGTAAAAAATAGATGTTGAGACTCTAGAAAGAGTGCAGAGAAGAGTGCTTGGAACTCTGCACTTTGATATGGCCCATGGGCTAATAATAAAATAAACTAACTAGGTGAAAAAAGTAAGGTTCTACATTTAGGCAAGAAAACCAAAATGCACAGGTATCTCGCTCAATAGTAGCAACTGTGAGAGGGATCTTGGAGTCCTAGTGGACAACCATTTAGATATGAGCCAGCCATCTGCTGCAGCTGCCAAAACAGCCAACACAGTTCTAGGCTGCATAAACAGAGGGATAGAATCAAGATCATGTGAAGTGTTAATACCAATTTATAATGCCTTGGTAAGGCCACACTTGGAATACTGAATTCAGTTTTGGTCGTCACGATGTAAAAAAGATGTTGAGACTCTAGAAAGAGTGCAGAGAAGAGCAACAAAGAGGATTAGGGGACTGGAGGCTAAAACATGAAGAATGGTTGCAGGAACTGGGTATGTCTAGTTTAATGAAAAGAAGGACCAGGGGAGACTTGATAACAGTGTTCCAATATCTCAGGGGTTGCCACAAAGAAGAGGGAGTCAAGCTATTCTCCAAAGCACCTGAGGGCAGGACAAGAAGCAATGGTTGGAAACTAATCAAGGAGAGAAGCAACTTAGAACTAAGGAGAAATTTCCTGACAGTGAGAACAATTAATCAGTGGAACAACTTGCCTCCAGAAGTTTTAAATGCTCCAAGACTGGAGGTTTTTAAGAAGATGTTGTGCAACCATTTGTCTGAAGTGGTGTAGGGTTTCCTGCCTGGGGTTGTAGGGGGTGTAGGGGGTTGTAGAGGGTGTAGTGGTGTAGGGGGTTGGACTGGAAGACCACCAAGATCTCTTCCAACTCTGTTGGAAAGAGCCACCTCTGAAGGCTGAGGCATCCATGGGAGTAAAAAGCCAAGATGGCAGCTGCAAGTTGTGAATGAAACTATGCAGTGGTGAAATCAATTTTTTTTAGTACCGGTTCTGTGGGCGTGGCTTGGCAGGTGTGGCTTGGTGGGCATGGCAGGGGAAGGATACTGCAAAATCTCCATTTCGACCCCACTCCTGGGGCCAGTCAGAGATGGTATTTGCCAATTCTCCAAACTACTCAAAATTTCCGCTGCTGGTTCTCCAGAACCTGCTAGATTTCACCCCTGAAGCTATGGCCCTTTTTTACATGTATTATGTGGACGCAAATAAAAAAAAGGGTTGGGACTTGGGTTGCATCATTATGGCTGCCATCTTGACTTTTTCATCCTCTCTCTCTCTCTCTCGGATGCTGATTTCTGACTCCCCTTTGGAAGAATCCTGGAGCTGGATTTGAGAGTTGCCACTTTAAGTTCTGACAATGGTATCATTTCAGGCAATTCCAGCAATGGGATATTTTGTTCACCTCCAACAAGGTGTCCCACAGCAGCATAGCATGCTTCGTCCCTCACCGGGGGCATGCAGATCTCACCCCTGTGGTTGGCTTACAGTTCAAAGAATACCCAAATCCAGAAAATGGGGTGAATGCCATAAAACAGTGGTTAAAAACTGTGGGTAAATATGTTGCAGGCTCACAGCTAGGGAGAACAGCTTGTTTCCCTGTTCCCTCCAGGTAAACATCTGTAACTCTATAGAAGTAGGAAATTGTTTTGGTTGAGGATATCCTCAAACAGAGAACCAACTCTGTGTTTGTGTGATTTGTGTGCAATTGCTACTTAGCCAGAATAGAATAGAATAGAATAGAATAGAATAGAATAGAATAGAATAGGATGGGATGGGATGGGATGGGATGGGATGGGATGGGATGGAATAGAATAGAATAGAATAGAATAGAATAGAATAGAATAGAATAGAATAGAATAGAATAGAATAGGGGAGGGGAGGGGAGGGGAGGGGAGAGGAGAGGAGAGGAGAGGAGAGGAGAGGAGAGGAGAGATGAGATGAGTTGGATGTCTTCTAGTCCAGCCCGCTGCTTAGGCAGGAAACCCTACACCACTTCAGACAAACAGTTATCCAACCTCTTCTTAAAAACTTCCAGTGTTGGAGCATTCACAACTTCTGGAGGCAAGTTGTTCCACTGATTAATTGTTCTCACTGTCAGGAAATTTCTCCTTAGTTCTAGGTTGCTTCTCTCTTTGATTAGTTTCCACCCGTTGCTTCTTGTCCTGCCCTCAGGTGCTTTGGAGAATAGCTTGACTCCCTCTTCTCTGTGGCAGCCCCTGAGATATTGGAACACTGCTATCATGTCTCCCCTGGTCCTTCTTTTCATCAAACTAGATCTACCCAGTTCCTGCAACCTAAGCTTGTTTCCTTGTACAGGTTGTTAACCAGAAAGCCAGAACTCCATAAACAGGGCACCTTCCAGGATTTCTAGTTACTCCTGATGCGATATATATATGTGTGTGTGTTTTCTTATCAGCTTGGCTTGAACATGCAGGCAATTTCTGCCCTGCTGTGCCCACCTCCCTAAGCCTACCAGACCTGCCAATTTTCTTTAGCCCAGCACCATTCATTTCCTGCCCTTGTGCCCATGCCAGGAAGCTGAAGCTCGCTTGGCAAGGAGGCTGGCCTGTGGGTGTCAGTTCTTTTAACTCCTGCTCTTTCAAAGCTCTGCAGATTTTGCTCAGGTTACCTACACAGAGAGATCTTTAGAACAATGGTGTCAACGAGACTGGCAGGGAACGGAAGACTGATCAGGGCTATGCAAATTCAGGAAGGGCTATTGAATGAAGAACAAAAGGTTTGTCATTTTGTCAAAGACCCCTGCTTTTCTTATGGCGATTCTTATCAAGTCGGTTTTTGACTCCTGGCAACTGCCAAGACAAATCCCTGCAGTTTTCTTGGCAAGGAAAAGTTCTCCATTGCCTTCTTCCTAGGATTGAGAGGCAGTGGTGGGATTCAGCCAGTTCGCACCACTTCGGGAGAACCGGTTATTAACTTTCGGAGCAGTTTTTGGAAAACTGGTTGTTGGAAGAAATCATTAGGGCAGAGAACCGGTTGTTAAATTACTTGAATCCCACCACTGTTGAGAGGGTATAACAACACTCATGCTTGGACCATGGAACCATGGTCTCATGATCCGTAGCATGATGCCTTAAGCACTACAACAAACTGGATCCCTCTCTTTTTAAGTTTTATTTATTTTTATTTTGTTCTTTATTAGATCACTTTAGCCTAGGCCCGTGATGGCGAACCTATGGCACGCGTGCCACAGGTGGCACGCAGAGCCATATTGGTGGGCACACGAGCATTGCCCTATCTCAGCTCCAGCCTGCATGCGCACGCTGGCCAGCTGATTTTTGGGCCTTCTGGGCCCACCAGAAGTCAGCAAACGGGCTGTTTCTGGCCTCCAGAGGGCCTCCAAGGGGATGGCGAAGGCTGTTTTCGCCCTCCCCAGTCTCCTAGAAAGGCTCTGGAGCCTGGGCAGGGCAAAAAACAGGCCTACCGTGCCCACCGTGCAATCACATGCTAAAAGGGGGGGAGCATCGGGGGTTCGCATGCGCAAGGGGGCAGGGCACATAGTATTATGGGTGTGGGCACGTGCACGCGCAACTATCTTGCACCCCCCCCCCAGCTTTTGGCACGCGATGGCAAAAAGGTTAGCCATCACTGGCCTAGGCTGTCTGTTTGATTTAATGCTTTTAGCTGTTTTTAGGGTTGTTTTTTTTCCAGTTTTGTATGTTGTCCAGAGTCCGTTGTAGTTAAGTGGCTAATATATTTAAATAAATAAAACAAAAGAAATAAAATAAAGAAGGATTGAGAGAAGTTGGAAAGGCCAGTAGAATAAACACATTCCATTTGGTCCAATGGTTAATGATGCAGAATTAAGAGCTTTGGATCTTGAGTTTCATTCTCATTTAAGCCCTGGAAGCTGATTGGGTGATTTTGAGCCAATCATTCTCTATCTCAGCCCAGATCATTGGCAGGTCACTTCTGAAAACTTGGCAGGAAAAGTCATCAGGAATCATGATTGACTTCATGAATGGTAACAAACAGAATGCAACTTCTAAACAGCTCTAGGATAAAGAGGGTCTTACTATCTGAAAAGCAGCAAGAAAGTAATTTTAGAAATTTTTTCCACAATTGCTCTGTAGCTATGGTTATTTTCACCGAAAACATGCCACAGCCTGTTCACAGAACTGCTTTCTTTTTTTTCCCCCTCTTGCTCTGTTGCCATTTTCACCGAAAACTTTGACCTTGAAGATGGATAATGGATGTTTTTCTTCAATCGGCTTCCATTGCTCTCATCCCACTGCATTGCTTTAGGACAATTTCCCCCCCTAAACTTAGCAGGTACCAAGTCATTATTAAAAACATGGGTTGAAAAGCACAAGGGTTGGTGCTTTTGCTGAGATGAAGCACATGGCCAGGTCAGTTCTTATATGTGAGACTGATGTCGGCAATGCACAAACCAAGGTGCATTTAAGGTGCTGGTAATTACCTATGAAGCCCTACATGGCTTAGGCCTGGGGTACCTGGCGGACCATCGCCTGGTGCGCTCTCACAGGGAGGGCCTCCTTGGGGTCCCGTTGGCCAGACAGTGTTGGCTGGTGACTCCCAGGGAGTGGGCCTTCTCTGTGGGTGCGCCTACTCTGTGGAATCAGCTCCCCATGGAGCTCCGGGTGGCCCCTGACCTTCGCTCTTTCCGCCGTGACCTCAGAACATGGCTATTTGGCCTGGCCGGATTGGACTGAAGGGGATTTTTTAAAGGGGATTTTATTGGTTTTTATATTTGAATACTGAATTTTATGTGTTTTTTATCGTTGTGAGCCGCCCTGAGTCCTTTGGGAGAGAGGGCGCCATACAAGTTTAATAAAATAAAATAAAATAAATAAACCACCTTGAATTTCATAAGCGTGCTAACGTTTTAGATATCTTTACAACAGACGTTAACAAAATCTTGCAAATCGTGCTATAAAAATCACAACGCTAAGACATGTCCCAAAGGTGCTTTTTTCAAGAGGTAAGTGGACTTTTCTTGTTTTTTTCTTTTGAAGACGTTTCACTTCTCATCCAACAAGCTTCTTCAGCTCTGACAGGATAGTGGGGAACGGAAGGATTTATATTCCTTGAAGGACAGCTGGTCATTTGCATCCTTTTAGGATGCAGAAAGTCCAGTTGCCTTTTGAAAAAGCACCTTTGGGACAACTCAGAGGTGAAATCCAAATTTTTTTTACTACCAGTTCTGTGGATGTGATTTGGTGGGCGTGGTGTGGCCTGGTGGGCGTGGCTTGGTGGGCGTGGCAGGGGAAGGATACTGCAAAATCCCCATTCCCTCCCCACTCCTGGGGGAAGGATATTGCAAAATCTCCATTCCCACCCCACTCTGGGGCCAGCTAGAGGTGGTATTTGCCGGTTCTCCGAACTACTCAAAATTTGCGCTACCGGTTCTCCGAACTGCTCAAAATTTCCACTACCAGTTCTCCAGAACCTGTCAGAACCTGCTGGATTTCACCCCTGCGACAACCATGACCTGGATGACTGAGAATCTGTACGATGCTAAGACGTGTTTTAAAAACAAAAGAGATGTGAGGGAACCCAATGTTTCTTAAACTTGGCTACTTTAAGATATGTGGACTTCAACTCCCAGAATTCCGCAGCCAGCATGCATTGATGGGGGAATCCTGGGAGTTGAAGTCCATGGATCTTAAAGCATGAGAAATACTGCTTTAGGAGAAGCAGCTGCCCTTGAGTGTGTTTGAGTGTTACTCTCTCAACTCATCCTTACAGGGCTGTTGTGGTATGGGTAAGATGAAGCAAGACCCCTGGAGGTACCTCCTTGAAGGAAAAGGTACAATATGCGTGCAAGGAAATAAATACAATTATTTTCTGCCTTCATTACGCTAACTCAGCTTGCTTTTTAGCTGCATCTTGTTAATGAAAAGATTAGCAATTTTTTTTGCTACAGGTTCAGTGGGCGTGGCTTGGTGGGTGTGGCAGGGGAAGGATACTGCAAAATCTCTATTCCCACCCCACTCCAGGGGAAGGATACTGCTAAATCTCCATTCCCACCCCACTCTGGGGCCAGCCAGAGGTGGTATTTGCAGGCTCTCCAAACTACTCAAAATTTCTGCTACTGGTTCTCCACAACCTGTCAGAACCTGCTGGATTTCACCCCTGCCCACATGTCACCTGAAAGCATAGAGAGCAATGCCTGAAGAAGAAGAAAAATGTCACAGGTTGATTGTGTGAAGTGGTTTCCCCCATCTGACTCCCACTTGAGTTAACAGGGCTTAAAGTACTGCAATTGATATGAATAGAGTCCCTGTAACTGGAATGGGCAATCAGTAGATGGCAGCAAATAGCCAAGGTCTTCAGACTCTCTTCTGCTGCCATCTACTGGTTCCCCAGATATGACAAGTCTATATATGGCTCACATAATTCTGTTCTCCAGCACTGTTCTGTGCTTTCCCACTCCATCTGCTGCTGCCAAGGCAGCTGTCTCATTTTACTTAATTATAGAGCTGGCCCAGAGCTCTTGCTTGTCAATCTCACATAAAATTATTCTCTTAAGAGTGTTCTCCATTCAGCATGATACCCATTTATCCAAACCCTTGTGAATTCAATAGGCTGTCTTCCGAACAGTTACCAGCACAGAATTGCATGATTAATGACAATGACTAAAAACCAGTTCAAGGAAACCCGAATCCCCCAGTTCCTACTATTATTTCAGCTACTTCTAATTCTAGATTTCCGTTTTACGACGGTCATTTATCCAGAGTTGAAATAATCATGGTCAGATTTTTTAAAAAAAGTCATGTAGTAAATATTTTAGAAATATCCTACTCATTAATCATAGCTGAACTCCCGAGTGCGTGAATTAGGGCATGTCATCTTGAACAAAATGGGGCTTACTTCTGAGTAGATGCAGACTGGCTTGTATTATGATCTAGCGTTTATTTTCAAGATTCTTATCTCCACACTTAAGTCAAGCACATTTTCTGTCTCCACCCTATTTTCCACCTGTCCATCAGCTCCTGTCCCACCATCAAAATAAAGGCGATGAAAAGGTGGGTTATATCTTTAAGGTGGGATGCATGCCTAGCCAAACAAAACTGCTAGTCCTGAGGAAATGCAAAAGATACAGGTGATTCCTGAAAGAACAATTCACTGAAAACATTTATAGCAAAGCTTCTGAGGGCTCGGCTATTTCTGTAATCTAATCTTTTTCAACCTCCTGTTCCTCAATCAGGATGGACTACAATGCCCGTCATTCTTCCCAGGAGCTGTGGATAATGCCTGTTTAACACAGGGAAGGCTGCTTTGACCTTTGTTCCCAGGACATAAGGAAACAGATTTAAAGCGGTTCAGATTATTTCCCCACAATTTAACTTGCTACGCCCGTTGAAGCCTTGTGTAAAGGTATTTTCTTAGCACCTCCTGTTTATCTGGTCCTTTTCGTTAGAGCAGCGTTTCTCAACCTTGGCAACTTTAAGACGTGTAGATTTCCAAGTGCCAGAATTCTCCAGCCAGCAGAGATTGGACCTGGATATTTTTTTTCTTTGCAAAGTAAATATGCTGCTATAGAGCTCAAGTTCACCTTTTACATATAGTACAGACAATGGAGAGAGAAGGGACCAGCTCAAGCAACATTCCTATCTCAACTAAAGAGTGGCCCCTTGCTCTTCCCTCTCAGTGGCTAAGACGCTGAGCTTGTCGATCAAAAAGGTCGGCAGTTCAGCGGTTCGAATCCCTAGTATCGGTCTCCTGCGTGAGCAGGGGGTTGGACTAGATGACCTCCAAGGTCCCTTTCAACTCTGTTACTGTTACTGACTTTTTTCAGTTATATCCTCTTCTCCCTAATCCCTTGTTCTATCAATTGGCCTAAAGCAAGGGAATCTGCCCTCAGGAACTATCTTTTGAGGGGGAGATGTACTATTTGAGATCCTATGGTCTCAAAGGCAGCGAGGGACTGATCCTAAGTCTCAAAGGAAAGGGAATGCCTCTACAACCCCCCCCCCCCCAATTTTCCAATTGCTTCAAGGCCCCCCTGGGGAATTTCAATCCCAAAGTGATGGTTTCTGCTGCCGGTTAGGTTAAGCTGATTCAAGGTCTCAACAGTCCTGTTCTGTGGAACCTGATGTGACCCAATAACGGATAAGATTCCTCAGTAACCTGGAGAGATGTTTCATAATTGGATGCTTTACTTTGCAGAAAACTGCCAAAGCTAGAGACAGCTTTCAGTTAGAAGGGAGAAGAGAGAGAGGGGCAGGAGGGAGAGAGAGGGAGAAAAGAGAGAGAGAGGGAGGGAGGGAGAAAAGAGAGAGAGGGAGAGAGAAAAGAGGGAGAGGAAGGGAGAGAGGGAGAGGGAGGGAGAAAGAGGAGGAGGAAGAAAAAGAGAGGGAGGGAGGGAGGGAGGGAGGGAAAAAAGAGAGAGGGAGGGAGGGAGAGAGGGAGGGGGAGAGAAAGGGAGAAAAGAGAGAGGGAGAGAGGGAGAAAAGAGAGGGAGGGAGAGGGAGGCAGAGTGGGAGGGAGAATGAGAAAGAGAGAGGGAGAAGGAGGGAGAGAGAAAAGAGAGAAGGGGAGGGAGGAAGAAAAAGAGAGAGATGGAGGGAAGGAAGGAGAAAAGAGGGAGAGGGAGAGGGAGGGAGAGGGAAAGGGAGAAAGAGGGAGGGAAGGAGAAAGAGAGAGAGAGAGAGGGAGAGGGAAGGAGGGAGGGAGGGTGGGTGGGAGAAAAGAGGGAGGGAGGGAGAGAGCATTTAGAAGAAAGTATGCAGCCGTTTAGCATTGACAAACACGTTGCGATGAAGCTATGGGCAAACTCTTGCGCTGGAAGTACAAGAGGAGCCCTCTGGATACCTCCATACCACTTCTGACGCACCTTACCTTTCAACCTTCTACAGCTGTCCTTGCCCATTCATGCCTTCAGCACTGAATTTCCCAGGCTGGGTGGGTGGGTGGGTGGGGGGGGGGGGGGGAGATCTGGAATGGAAAGAGCAACGTCTGAATGCCTTTGAGGTAGGAGAGCCAGATGTTGTCGGCGTCCAGGGAAGCAACCGGAAACAAAAGCCAAACTGCCACGGGGCTTCTTAGGGAGAGTGAAGACTCGGCCTTGAGGGAGGAGGCAGCCTTGACCGATGTCCAAGTCTAGCCAGTGACCTTAGATTGCAGTCCTTGTTTAGTTCTGTCCTCCTGGGATTAAATCCTGGATTTTCCCAAGACTGGGTAAGTGAGAGCATCCACACTTAGTATCTGGGCAAAGCTGGCGGCATCTTCCCAGGCACACGAGTATTGGTGGGTGCCCAATTATGTTAGCTCTGCATTTCAGCAAGCGGAGCCCACACACAAATTCCACTGGCTGTGTGCTGGGGGTGGTGGTGGTGGGGGGGGAAAGAGAGTGAAGACAGGCTGCTGCAGGAGTGGGGAGGGGGGGAAATGTTTGGCTTAGTACATTGGTTGCCTCTCTCGAAGCACATCTCGCACTTGTGGGTGGTTACATTTGAAGCTGGCCCTGGTGCTCCCGAAAAGGAGCAGATTATTCTTTTCATCCTCACCAGCTCTCTTGGACTGTACCATTATGCCAGCCCTCGGTTAAATGATGGTTAGCCGGAGCACAGGCAGACTGCTTGCCTGACACCGTTAGCATGCGAGCCTAATTTCCAGCCTCAGTTCGGGGAGAGAGGGAGGGACGAAGGAACATCAGACAGCACTATCACCTGGAGCACCAGGGCATGCAGTTCAGTTGCTCTCCGGTGCCCCAAAGAAAGATATAGGGGGCACGACGACAGATGGACAGTCTTAGCGTCATTATACCACTTTTATTCATTCAACTTTATCTACGCCACCAAATGCTGTAGGATTCCTGCTGGTCAGTCACGTTGTCTTGGTTTTGCGGCGGGGTTGGGAGCCGGATGTTTAAACGCCACTTTGTGTTTTAAGAAGAAAATTGCTCCTGTTCCATTTGCCTAGTCACCACAAGGCAACAAGACACTGCACCCAGGTGATTGGACGGAATGCCACCCAAACAAAGGAGAGGGCTGGCACTGGCCGGGAAGAGGCAGAATGCTCCATCGATTCCTCCTATGCACAGGAGTAGAATCGGATTTTCAGATCTCACTAGGATTCCCCGCCCCCCCCCCTCCCACTCTTTATAGAGTTCATCCCCCTCTGCTTAGATATTACGGAATACTTGGATTTTATGCATAGAAGGATGGACTTCATAAGCCACCGTATTCAAACCCAGAGGCGGAAGAATAAAGAGGGTACTGCACCAGGGGTGGGCTTCAAAATTTTTAGCAAGGGGCTCTCTGCCCGGTTGCTGGGTGAACGTGGCCATGGTGGGCATGGCCGAGTCGGCCTCCTGCACCATAGCGGGGGGAAGGGCATTTTTGCCCTCCCTGGGCTCCGGAGGTTTTTTTCGAGCCTCCCGGAGGGCAAAAACAGCCTCCCAAGGCTCTGGAGGCCCCCTGGAGGCCAGAAACGGCCCCATTTCTGGCCTTCCCGAACTTCTGGTAGGCTCGTTTTTCGCCCTCCCTGAGATAGAATAGAATAGAATAGAATAGAATAGAATAGAATAGAATAGAATAGAGCAGAGCAGAGCAGAGCAGAGCAGAGCAGAGCAGAGCAGAGCAGAGCAGAACAGAACAGAATAGAGCAGAACAGAACAGAACAGAACAGAACAGAACAGAACAGAACAGAACAGAATGTTTTATTGGCCAAGTGTAATTGGACACACAAGGGATTTGTCTTGGTGCAAATGCTCTCAGTGTACATAAAAGAAAAGATACGTTCATCAAGAATCATAAGGTACAACACTTAATGATAGTCATAGGGAACAATGGAACCCTATTATTACACGGAACACAGATGATGCTCTTGAAATGGTTTTCTACAGGCTCTCTGTGTATTTGTGTGTGTGTGTGTGCATGTGTGCGTGCGTGCGTGCGTGCATGCGCCTGCCCATTATAGTGGGAAGAGGGAGAATGTTTGAAGAATGTGATTTGGGCATGTTAGGAATTCCTCAAGGCTATGCTATGATAAATGAAGGCACTGTATATCATACCAACACAATGCAGTTCCTTTTTATGGCCTGCAAATCTTGGTGCCCCTCTAGTTGGGGAATTCTGGGAATTGAAGTCCACATCTCTTAAAGCTGCCCAGGGGTGAGAAACATTGCTCCAGAGATTTTAGCCACCTGCCACATCCTGGAAGAATATTATTTATGATTTTATTCTGTATTTAATTGAATGTATAAGGAGTCTCCAGCTCCATATCTTTCCGCCAAGTAATCCTTTCTAGATAGATTGGACTGCAGCTCCCAGATTGCCTTGGGGTCAGGTTGACTGGGAAATTTGAAGACTGAAAATCTAGCAGAGCGAAGGAAAGGAAAGGCTGGTTCTCACGAGGTAGGAAGGAACATAGAACATCAGAGTTGGAAGGGATCTTGGAGATCTGCTAGTCCAACCCTTGGTCAGGCAAGAAACCCTATACCATTTCAGACACATGGTTGTTCAATCCTTAAGAACCTCCAGTGTTGGAGCACACACTATTTCTAGAGGCAAGTTGTTCCGCTGATTAATTGTTCTCACTGTCAGGAAGTTTCTCCTTAGTTCTAAGTTGCTTCTCTCCTTGACTAGTTTCCACCCATTGCTTCTTGTCCTACCCTCAGGTGCTTTGGAGAAGAGTTTGACTCCCTCTTCTTTGTGACAGCCCCTGAGATATTGGAAGATGCTATCATGTCTCCCCTGGTCCTTCTTTTCATTAAACTAGACACACCCAATTCCTGCAACCGTTCTTTATATGTTTTAGGAATCATCTGTTCAATTCAGAGTTCATCAGGTTTGCTGAAACTAAAGAACTGTTTTAGTTAGCCAAGAATGGAGTATTTGTGGCATTCTGGATCAGTGTTTCTCAACTTTGACGGCTTGAAGATATGTGGACTGCAATTCCCAGAATTCCCCAGCCAGCTCTGTTCCCAAGGCAAGCTCTGTTGGCTGGAGAATTCTGGGAGTTGAAGTCCACACATCTTCAAGCTGCCAAGTTTCAGAAACACTGTTCTGGATAATCTCTATTGTATGGCTATTTCTCAGAGCAGTGTTTCCTCAACCCCAGCAATTGTAAGGTGTCTGGGACTGCTGCATATTGACTGGGGAATTCTGGGAGTTGAAATCCACAGGATTTAAAGCTGCTAAGGTTGAGAAACATGGCCTCAGATTGCCCTGATTTTGGTCATGTGACCACAGGGATGCTGCAACGATCGTACGTGCAAAGAGCAGTCATTGGTCATTGAATGGTTGCTAAATGAATGGCTGTAAGTCGAGGACTACCTGTATATAAGATTTAGAATATTTTTTTTTAGCAAAATCCTCCCAGAACTCACAGGAGGGTAAGGGCTTTGGGTACAGATTTCAGTGTTCTAACTGGGTGGATAATGTGGGGACAATTTGAAGCTACTGTTTTAACCACTGTTCCCCTGTCCATAGAATGGCATAGCCATAACTAAAGTCCATTAATTAAATATGATCCAAAGTATGGAGGTTTCATAGTCTTAGTAAGCTTTAGTAAGACCACACCTAGAGTACTGCATCTGGTTTTGGTCACCACACTATAAGATGTGGTATTTGCCGGTTCTCTGAACTACTCAAAATTTCCACTACCAGTTCTCCAGAACCTGTCAGAACCTGCTGGATTTCACCATTAACTCTGTTAATGTGTTAAGACAGAGCATCCTTGGAGGTCTCCAACTGTGCTCAACCTCTTTGATTCTTCCTAGATAGCTATATTAGGTGAAATGGGTGTGTTTTCATTGAAAAGGCTTTTGTGCTGAACTCTGAGTCACTGGCATGAGTCTTGACTTTCATTTCAACCCCCTGCTGCCTGCAGTTTCTACAGCTATTCTGGCACAGGGACGTGAGGATTCGTTCCCAATTATTACTGTGAATTTACATGAATCTGCACAGCATATGGGGAGCCTGCTTTGACTTCCTCTGAGCATAGCTCCCTTATGGCTGGACTCAGGCGCCATGCACATTGCCATGACAAACTTCCCCATGTCAATTTCACAGTTGAGTAAACAACCCCATGCTCAGCCCTAATTTTTTAGCAATGCTCGCCGAAGTTTGCAAGGATGTGGGGAAGAGATCAGGGGGAAAATCAATATAATTCTATATACGTATAAGAAAAAATATATATGAGAGTTTCAGGAGGGCAGGTTTGCTAAAAGAGCATTGAACATGGAGAACTTGGTCTCCATGCTATAAAAAAAGATGTTGAGACTCTAGAGCAGAGGTCTTCAAACTTGGCCGCTTTAAGACTTGTGGACTTCAACTCCCAGAATTCTCCAGCCAGCTATGCATAGCCACAACCGTGTTAATAACTTAACAACTGCAATGATTCACTTAACAACCTGTGGCAAGAAAGGTCGTAACATGGGGCAAAACTCCCTTAACAAATGTTTCATTTAGCAACATAAATTTGGGGCTCAACCATGGTCCTAAGTCGAGGACTACTTGTACAAATTTCTTTAAAGGCTTCTTTCCCATTAGTTAAGCAGGATGCCATGATTCATGATGCTCAGGCTAGTCTCTTATTATTATGGCCCATTTAGCAAGAAGTATTTTGTCTGTTTATGACTTGTGACATTGCTATGATTCATAATAAACTCTCAGGGCATGGCAAGCTATGAACAAACCAATGGAATTGCATTAAATCTTCTGATAGGAACAGAATTAGCCTAACGTCGCACTCTTACATAGAAAAAGTACACAGCAAACATCGGACTATTAATCATGAATTAGTCCGCATCTTTATCCTCTTGTCTTCGGTAAAGGCAGCGTTTCAAACTGTATAAACCAAAATGCTGCTTTTTTTCCTTTCCTAAATTAAGTGAAATGAGAACCTGAGGGAGGGGAAGGGGGGTAAGTTTGAGTGAAAAATCTGTGGCGTGAATTAGTTCTGAGACTGAAAAGAAATTTGGAGGTTTGTAAGAATATTATCAATTGAGCTTGTCAATCGAAAGGTCGGCAGTTCAGTGGTTTCAATCCCTAGTGCTGTGTAACGGGGTGAGCTCCCGTGACTTGTCCCAGCTTCTGCCAACCTAGCAGTTCGAAAGCGCGTAAAAAATGCAAGTAGAAAAATAGGGACCACCTTTGGTGGGAAGGGAACAGCGTTCCGTGCGCCTTTGGCATTTAGTCATGCCGGCCACATGACCACGGAGATGTCTTCGGACAGTGCCGGCTCTTTGGCTTTGAAAAGGAGATGAGCACCGCCCCCTAGAGTCGGGAACGACTAGCATATAAGTGCGAGGGGAACCTTTACCTTTTTAAAAGCATATTATTATGCCATTTTGATACCAACCTTCCTCCTCTTTCCCCCCTTTCCCCCCCTCACAAACATCTTCATTCTGTTTGAAAGGGGAAATTACTTTCAGTTCTAAGAGAAAAAAAAATGCTTATAGCCAAAAATGCAAGAGTTTTGGATAGCCCCTATGAGGCTCTGCATTTTTTAATTTTACAACCATCCCATCAGCAGCTTGCAACATTCCTATTTTCCTACATTTGCAGCGATTTGCAAGGGGAAAAACAGAAGGGCTTTGGAGATTCTCAGTCATCCAGGTTGTAGTTGTCTCAAAGGTGCTTTTTCAAAAGACAGCTGGACCCCCAAGTGGCCTCAAGAACTCTCAAGGAGAATGCTAAGACCAGAAGACTGCAAAGGAATATGATTCTTCCAACCCGCCCTCCATCCTGTCAGGACTAATCTCCCAATGGCACCCACCATCCTGCTAGAATCGATGAAGCTTCTTGGATGAGAAGGGAAACGTCTTTTTCTTCTTCCTCAAGAGAAAAAAAAACAACAAAAACCCAGTCCCGTTTCCTTTTGAAAAAGCACCTTTGAGGCAATTATGAGGCAGAATTTCTCATAGAATAGAATAGAATTCTTTATTGGCCAAGTGTGATTGGACACACAAGGAATTTGTCTTAGGTGTATATGCTCTCAGTGTACATAAGGAGAATAAAATACATTCATGGAGAATAAAAAGATACAGCACTTAGTGATAGTCAAGGTTACTAATAAGCTATCAAATCGTACTAGGAAACAAATAAAAACAAAATAAATTGAAAGATACAAGCAAGATAGTTATAGTCATAAGTGGGAAGAGATAGATACTAGTAAGGAAGAGAAGAATAATAGTAATACAGTCTTAGTAAATTATTTGACAGTGTTGTGGGAATTAGTTGTTAAGCAGAGTGATGGCATTCAGGAAGAATTTGTCCTTGTGTCCTTGTCCTTGTAGTTCTGGTGTGCAGTGCCCTATAGAGTCATTTTGAGGGTAGAAGTTGAAACAATATATGTCCAGGATGCGAGGGGTCTGTAGATATTTTCACGGCCCTCTTTTTGACTCGTGCACTGTACAGGTCCTTAATGGAAGGCAGGTTGGTAGCAATTCTTTTTTCTGCAGTTCTAATTATCCATTGAAGTCTGTCTTGTTGGGTTGCAGAGCCAAACCAGACAGTTATGGAAGTGCAGATGACAGACTCAATAATGCCTATCATGCCTATCAACTTTAAAATATCTGGATTTTGATTCCCCAAATTCCCCAGCTAGTTATCCGTAACTGAGCCCCTCCACTTTGTCTTCTTCTCTTTTCCTTTCGCCTTTTCCATCATTAGAGTCTTTTCCAGAGAATGAGGTCTTCGCATCCAGTGCCCAAAACAGGATAATTTGAAGCTGGTTATTTGCACCTCGCGTGAGAACTTGGAATTCTGAGTATTTTTATTTTTAGGTAAAAATTGGTCAAATACATTTTGAATCAGGTACCATATGTGGCTCCTGCCTTTAAACAGATCCTGAGCGAAAGCTAAACTGGTTTCATTTAGAGTGCAAATAAGGACAGATAGAGGGAACTGTATAACATTTTAGTGTTTGCTGTCCACAATTTCACTCTCTGGCTGTCCCAAAGGTCCTTTTTCAAAAGGCAACTGGTACTTTTACCTTGAAGATGCTTTGCTTCTCATCTAAAAAGCTTCTTCAGTTCTGACGAAGAAGCTGAAGAAGCTTCTTGGATGAGAAATGAAACGTCTTCAAGGAAGAATAAAGTCCAGTTGCCTTTTGAAAAAGGACTTTTGGGACAACCAGGAACTGGATGACTGAGAATCTCCATGGACATTCGATCCCAGGCTCTCACCCTATTAAGAAAAATATTGGCCTGTTAAGTTCATTAACCCAATTATTGGAAATAAGTTTTACTGAAAGAAGTGGTTTTCACCTCTCAAGACAAGAGTTGCTCTGAATAACAAATTTGCAAAATCAATTGATTTGTGTGCGGTTTCAGCAAATGCCATCTTGGGAGAGGCATCTTTTATGCAAGAGCAAAGCAGAAAATGAGGTTTGCCACCTGTAGTATTTACTTGTATTAGAATTGTAAATATTTAAAAAGCCCTACAAAGCATATATTTTTTCCTGTGTTTTTTAATACATTCAATTGCAGTTCCTGCCCTTGAAGGAATTGTAGACTATTATTTTCTTCCCCTTGATTGAAACAAGGATAATCACAGTATTTTTTTTCTCCTTCAAAGAAAGATCTCTCTGTGTGACTACAAAGGATTTGGAAAACAGCTTTACCTGTTAAGAACAATTGCTGCATCAAACAAATACATGGCACTAAACAGAAGGCTGATATGATTGTACCTAAATGGCTCTCAGCTTATTAATTCTTGAGAAGTCGACATATGGAGAGAAGATTTGTCATGTTTCCACATTGTGAGATCACAGTTATTTCTCAGTAAGGAAGTCTGAAGAACAATTTGAAGCTCTTAAATTACTCGGAGGGCCTTGAAACGATCCATTTATCATTATGTTACCAAGTGATACCAACAGCGATGCATTAAGTGCCGGAATGACAATTAGGAAAATTATGCAGGATTTCAGGAAGACTGCAAATCAAATTCTGTAGGTTAAGTAAATCATCCTGTTTGGTTGGAAATAAATAAGCCTCAGTGCAAACCAGTAAGGACTAACTTCTAAAGTAGTAAGTGCTCTGAATTTGCAAATTGTCTGCAGATGGAGTCGTGTGCCCATAACGTGGTCACAAACGACAACACGGGTTACATGGCATCATGTGAATTGCATCATTTATGCCATTTGGAATATGAGGTCATAATGCAGATGGCATCACTTGCTTCCTTTCCCCCACCCCCCTTGAAGGGAGGTCATAAGAGTCATGGGATGTGCTACGCCCATAACATGGTTTGTGACTCACTCCTCAGACCAAGCCCAGCCATTGTGAACCAACCATGATGTATAGTTTAATGCTATGTCTCAATCTAGTTGTAACTGACTCAACAATTGCATGCATTGTGGATCCAATCTATAGATGGCATTAGCACAATATTTCCAACAAGTCAGGTCTTAGACAAGTCAGGTCTAAGAGCTGAGGTGGCGCAGTGGTTAGAGTGCAGTACTGCAGGCTACTTCAGCTGACTGCTAGTACAGCAGATCAGCGGATCAAATCTCACCGGCTCAAGGTTGACTCAGGCTTCCATCCTTCTGAGGTGGGTAAAATGAGGACCCAGATTGTTGGGGGCAATATGCTATTTAGTATAGTGTCGATCGTTGTAAGCCGCCCAGAGTCCTTGGAGAGTGGGCGGCATAGAAATATGATTAATAAAAAATAATAATAATAAATAATAATGGATGATCTTTGAAAGATCTCACCAATCGAGTCTCCAAATGAACAATAGAGGAAAATGGCTATTATAAGGGCAAATGCTGTGTAAAAATCGGAGCACGGCAAATAATAGTTAACAATAACAACACATTATGTATTATGTACAGGATCATACAGAGCAGTGATGGTTAACCTTTTTGGTGCCGAGTGCCCAAAGCACACGAGCGCGCACGTGAATGCACGCACATGTGCCAGAACCCCCAAAATGCAATGCGAGCGCACATGTGTGGCAGAGATCCAAAGACAAGCTGGCCGGGGGGGGGAGGTGCACATGCATGCATGGTGGAGCTGGGATGGGACGACGGCTGGTGTGCCCGCAGAGAGGGCTATGGGTGGTACCTGTGGCACGTGTGCCATAGGTTCGCCATCATGGATATAGAGTTTCCTGCTTAAGCAGGGATCTGGATAAGAAGACCTCCAAGGTCCCTTCCAATTCTGCTCTTCTGTAATTAACCTTAGTCACGTTAAGATCTGTAGACTTCAACTCCCAGAATTCCTCAGCCTGCCGTGCTCGCTGAGGAATCTTGGGAATTTAAATTCACATGTCTGAAAAGGGCCAGGTTTGAGAATCATTGAACTGGATCTTGGCTAAACATAAGGACAAATATCTTCACAATAAACATTCATTTTTAAAACTGCGATTTGCTTATTTTAAGTTTTGTGCTGTAAACGCCATCTGTTCCGCACTCCAAAATAGCAGGAAACTCTGCTGCCCATTTTCACCGATCACAGTCACAGCAGTTTTTGGAACGGTCCTTGGAGGACTGGAAGATTGCCTGTGGCCATGGAACTGGAGGTTCCATTCCATTTCTGCCTGATGGGATTTAAAAAAGAAAAAAAGAAAGATGCCATTCTTATGTTCCAGGCATTAGGATGACTCATTGGGGCCACATTAGCAAGACGCTTTGGCTGGGTTTACTTACCACGCAAAGCACTTGTCATAGTTCTTTGGTTTATACCAGTGTTTCTTACCCTTAGCAATTTTAAGTGGACTTCAACTCCCATGAATTCTTCATCACCCTAGGATCCTAGGGGAATTCTGGGAGGGGAAGTCCACACCTCTCAAACTTGTTGAGGTTGGGGAGCACTGGCTTCTGAACTCAGCACAATGCTCAACAAACTCTGGTTCAACAAAACGTGATTTCGTACGACCCATAAATTCTGCCACAGAGCAGAATAGAAATATATGCTTCCAGGATGTGGGCTGTGATTGATGGATTACAGAGGAATAGCAAATGCTGCTGAACCGTTTCCTCTATGCAACAATTCCAAGATATCACTCTGCTAAACAACTAATCCCCACAACAGTCAAATTATTTACTAAGACTGTATTACTGTTCTTCTTCTCATCCTTCCTATTACCTATCTCCTCCCACTTATGGCTGTAACCATGTTGCTTGTATCTTTACGATTTATATTGTTTTATTTGTTTCCTAGTATGATATGATTGCTTATTTAGTATCCTATGACTATCACTAAGTGACGGCTGTGGCCAGGGGGGCTTTCTATCAGGTTCGCCTGATCCGCCAGTTGCGTCCCTTTCTGGACCAGGACTCCTTGCGCACGATCACTCATGCCCTCGTCACCTCCCGCCTGGACTACTGTAATGCTCTCTACATGGGGCTCCCCTTGAAGAGCACCCGGAGGCTCCAACTGGTCCAGAATGCGGCCGCGCAGGTGATTATGGGAGCGACTTGGTACTCCCATGTAACACCTCTCCTGCGCGAGCTGCACTGGCTTCTGGTGGTCTTCTGGGTGCGATTCAAGGTATTGGTTACCATCTTCAGAGCACTCCATGGCTTAGGACCTGGGTACTTACAAGACCGCCTTCTGCTACCAATAGCCTCCCACCAGCCAGTACACTCCCACAGAGAGGGGCTCCTCCAGGTGCCGTCGGCCAAACAATGTCGGCTGGCGACCCCCAGGGGGAGAGCCTTCTCTGTGGGAGCATCTGCCCTCTGGAACGAATTGCTTCCTGAGATACGGAGGATTTCCGACTTACGCACCTTTCGCCGTGCCCTCAAGACGCTTTTATTTCAACAAGCCGGGCTGGCCTAATTTTTAATCTTTTAATTTTTAACTTTTAAATTTTAAAACGGGTTGTTTTATTCTAATAGATATGGGCCAAATTATTTAATATTTCTTAAATTGGTTTTTTTTTTTTTTTATATCTGTGTGTTTTATCTTGGCTGTACACCATCCTGAGTCCTCCTGGGAGAAGGGCGGTATATAAATTAGATTAATAAATAAATACATAAAATAAGTGTTGTATCTTACGATTCTTGATGAATGTATTTTTTTCCTTTTCTTTTATGTCCACTGAGATGCACCAAAGACAAATTCCTTGTGTGTCCAATCACACTTGGCCAATAAAGAATTCTATGAAGCTGCTCCTTAATCAAAGCTGCTTTTGCCCGTGTCTTCCTATATCCTCCTGTCCCCTCGTGGTTATAATCCAAACTGCACCCACTTCAAACAAGATGGTTTATTTTTAATCCGGGCTTCGTCTCGGGGCCATTTTAAATAAAAGATTGTCCTCTGCCAAATTCTTTTATTAGCCTAAATTCCATTTAGAAAAGCATAAAGGTTAAAACGTACCAGCTTAAAAACAAATTTCAAACATGCTACAAAATAAAATTTGGTAAAAACAAAATCATAAAAGTAAACAGTCACGCATAAACAATCAACGTCATTGATGTTGATGAATTTTATAGTCCATAAAACAAAACCGGGCCATATTAATTGTCTGGCTTGGTTCTGCAACCCAACAAGACAGACAAGACTTCAGAGGATAATTAGAAGTGCAGAAAAAACAATTACTACCAACCTGCCTTCCACTGAGTACCTGTATACTGCACGAGTCAAAAAGAGGGCTGTGAAAATATCTACAGACCCCTCGCATCCTGAACATAAATTGTTTCAACTCCTACCCTCAAAACAACGCTATAGAGCACTGCACACCAAAACAACTAGACACAAGAACAGTTTTTTCCGAACGCCATCACTCTGCTTAACAAATCATTCCCTCAACACTGTCAAACTATTCACTAAGTCTGCATTACTAGTACTATTAATCTTCTCATCGTTCCCACCACCCATCTCCTTCCACTTATGACTGTATGACTGTGACTTATTGCTGTATCCTTACGATTGATATTGTTTCCTAGTATGATTCGATAGCTTATTTGTACCCTTGGACTATCATTAAGTGCTATATCTTATGATTCTTGACGAATGTATCTTTTCTTTTATTCTTTTACACTGAGAGCATATGCACCAAAGACAAATTCCTTGTGTGTCCAATCATACTTGGCCAATAAGGAATTCTATTCTGTTCTGTTCTGTTCTGTTCTGTTCTGTTCTGTTCTGTTCTGTT
>WNWU01000046.1:5863632-5910896 GCA_012654045.1 Ptyas mucosa | reverse complement strand
TTCTGTTCTGTTCTGTTCTGTTCTGTTCTGTTCTGTTCTGTTCTGTTCTGTTCTGTTCTGTTCTGTTCTGTTCTACTCTACTCTACTCTACTCTACTCTACTCTACTCTACTCATAATATTATTGGTCAGCTACTAACAATTGCACATGAGATAAATCTCCGCAAGCTGGTAATTTAGTTAATAAAGGGGCTACACTATAAAACATAACCCTGCACTTTTATAGAATGAACAATATAATTTGTAAAAAGGACATATGTTGTAACTTCCACCATTCCTTTGACACAAGGACAAAGCAGGGGGCAGGGGTGGGGGAGAGATTTTTCCAAATCTTATTCATTTTTTAAATTTATCAAATAAATAAAAATAAATCTACCTGAATAGATTTTAATGAGATCTTCCTTCAATCTTTAGTGTGTAAGGTTTTTTTTTTAAACATATGGTCAGAAGACTGTTTCCAATTCCTGATCTTATTTTAATACATTATGTCAACTAACATTTCATACAGTCCTATTCTCCTTTGGGTGAATTATATTCTACAGGTTTGAATAGGTTTAAGGCTTAGAAAACGTTTAAAAAATGTTAAAAGGATCAAAATATTAAACTGCAGAAAATGTTTTAAAAAATCTTTTTTTCACTGTAATTTTCAATATGCGCAGTTCAGGGGTGAGTAGGTGGCAGTGGGTAGGCAAGGAAAACGAGAGCATTCGCAAAGAAAATTATAGTAACTCAGATTATACCTGTCCATACATTGCAAAGTAACACACGTTCAGATACATACATTCCTACTACATTCCTTTTCGTGAATACTAATATATTTGAAGGTTATAGGAACATAAACGGAATAACTGCTAAACCAATGAACCTTTTGTCATCGCTATTGCAATGTGTGACAAAATTTTAAATAGAAGGGGTTCCGAAAGCATCCGTCATACTGACAACATCGCACTTTAAGTCATCTCCAAATCTCACTATTCTGGTTTGCTGAAGCCCTTTCTCTTTCAGTATTGTGGTTATTATTTTCTGAGTGCCAGAGAGCCTTTAAACTGCACAACTATTGGCCTTTTGCTCTGTGTTTTAGAATAGAGGAGACAAATGATACACCCCTTCCAAGTTTACGATTAAATTATAGACCCCATCCTTCTTCATGTGAATGAGCAGTAAAATATTGGGGTAACTTCTCGGTGTGATAGAGCACAATTCATCACTAGCAGCAGGGAATGTCTACAAATTAACAAGATCCTGTCACATAAACTTTTTCTCCAAGTTATTAATGAAAAACCACAAGGCACGAGAGGCAGGCACTGTTTTCATCGTTTCCAATCCAGGTAAGTCCTCGATTTATAACCACTCATTTAGTGGCCGTTCAAAGTTACGGTGGCTCTGAAAAAAGTGACTTATGATCGATCCTCACCCTTACAACCGTCATCACAATATCCCCGAGGTCACAGGATCAAAATTTGGGAACTTGACAATTGCATTAATAACATTTGCAGCATCCTGAGGTCATTGCGGTTGCTTCCCAACCAGCTTCTGACAAGCAAAATCAATGGAGGAAGAAACCAGATTCATTTAGTAACTGTGATATTCACTTAACAACTGCAGTGATCTGTTTAATAACCAGGCAAAATAGGTCATAAAATCAGGCGCGCCTCACTTAACAATGGTCTTGCTTAACAATATTAATTCTGATCTCAACTGTAGTCATAAAGTCAAGAGCTACCTTTTCTTTTTATTAGTTTATTTCACACAGAACATTTAAAAGTTGGGTTCTCCTTGCTGAATGATGTCATCCTTAATTCAGGACTTTGTATCGTAACCTTTTCCTGATGTGTGAGGTAAACCATTTCTCTTGTTGTGTACCGTATACATGCTCACAAAGCTGAAATACACTTCGATATATTTCCTTTTTAGTAAGCAAGCAAGTCTTCCTCCCAATTCATATCTAGACTTCAAAATATTAAATTTAAATTATGGTGGGTTTAATTTATATTAAGTTAAATATATTAAAATTAAATATATTTAAATAAACCCACTCAAAAGCCAGTTTGGCCTACCAGTGAAGGTGATGGACTATGAGAAGCGGAAACGGAGCCGAAATTTCATTCTCAGCCATAGAAAGAAGACAAGGGGCAAACCACTTCTGAAAATTCAGCAGAAATTATTGCATGAATTTAGAATCGAATCGAATCGAATCGAATAGAATAGAATAGAATAGAATAGAATAATAGAGTTAGAAGGGACCTTGGAGGTCTTCTAGTCCAACCCCCTGTTTAGGCAGGAAACCCTATAGCATTTCAGACAAATGGTTATCTAATCTCTTCTTAAAAACTTCTAGTGTTAGAGCATTCACAATTTCTGGAGGCAACTTGTTCCACTGATGAATTGTTCTAACTGTCAGGAAACTTCTCCTTAGTTCTAAGTTGCTTCTCTCCTTGGTTAGTTTCCACCCATTGCTTCTTGTCCTGCCTTCAGGTGCCTTGGAGAATAGCTTGACTCCCATGTCCCATTTGGCCACAAAGTCACTGGGAATCAAGTCTAATTGCAAGGCAATTTTTTTTTTTTTAAAAAGGAAAAACATCATCTTGTAGAAGATAAAGTTCTCAAATCTGATTCTCAGGGTGGATTCCATATTCTTTCTTGCCTGATTTATGGACCGTGTCAAATCACTCAACTGAGTTTTTGGGTTTTCTCCCAAACATTCATCGAATAACGATAGGGTCAGGAGAAGATTCAGGGGAAAGTCCCGGGCACTCATGAACAGAATCATCTTACCATGTTTTTGAAACGAATTAATCATCTAATGAGATGGCAACCTCCCACATTAAACCACTACATCTGGAAGCCAACGTCATCTACCTACAGCAGTATTGAATAAATAAATACTCACCCTTCGAATGAATCCCAGGAAAAGCTTCTTGTCTGCTTCTGGAATCCTTGCTTCTTCTCCAAGAAGTTATGTCCTTGAAAATGAAATGATTCTTCAGGCCCAGCTCAGTGTACCAGGATACGTCAGCTCCAACACCAAGGCAGATCTGCTCCCCGGGAGAAAGAGCCTCATCACACAATGGGCTCCTATGTATACTTTGTCCTGCTGAAGAGCAGACGCAAGATGTCAGGATGAAGTGATGCACAGATGTGGACGATGTCGTGACTGGGCTTACGTATGGATGGCAGGAGGGGAGTGATAGGGGATGGGGAGGGAAAGAGGGGACAAAAATCCCAGGAAGGAAGCAACCAGGCATTTAGGCATGAAGTTGTTTGAATGAGAGTTCTAAAGAGAAGAAGATGGATGGAATTCAGGAAGACATTATCAACAGGGAGCCAGGCCCCAGCGCCATTTTGAATGGGTGTTGGCCTAGCCCAAAGCTGGGAGGTTCGTTCCACCTGCTGAAAGTTAGCCAATGCAGCGGTGGGTTTCACATTTTGTTACCACTGGTTCGCGCACATGCACATCTTCCGCGCATGTGCTTTGTGGTTTCCACATGCGTGCCAGTGGTGGGTTGTTCCTGGTTCATCCCGGTTTGGGTAAACCAGTAGTGGCGGTGGCGGGAGGCTCCGCCCACCCCCCAGACATCATCAAAAACACTCTGTGCATAGACAGAAGCTGCTGCGTGAATACCGCATGAATTGGTAGCTCTGGGATTTGAATCCCACTACTGGTGCATGTGTACCTTTTGTCCATCCATGCGCCTGTCTTTCTGTGCATGCCCTTTGCTCGTGCACGCATCTTCTGTGCATGTATCCGGCCTTCCAAAACATGCCTAAATAGGACGGCATAGAGCTGGGGTGGGTAGCGGGCCCACCCGTGATCTCCCCTACCGGTTCGGGTGAACTAGTCCGAACCGGCTGAATAACACCTCTGGTCTCTATGATCACAAGGGAGCCCAAACTTTCTGTTGTTAAGTGAGACGTTTGTTAAGTGAATTTTGCCCCATTTCCTTACCACAGTTGTTAAGCTTCCCCATCGACTTTCTTTGTCAGAAGATTTGCAAAAGTTGATCATGTGACCCCAGGATGCTGCCGCCGTCATAAATACGAGCCAGTTGCCAAGCATCTGAATGTTGATCACGTGATCATGCCGATGCTACAATAGCAATTGTAAGTGTGAAAAATGGTCACAAGTCACTTTTTTCCAGTGGCATTGTAAGTTTAAAACATCACTAAACATACTGTTGTAAGCCAAGGACTACTTGTAATCACACAAAGTTGGGTGGAAATATGTTACTGCATTGGAAGCTGCCCAGAGCAGCATAGACAGCATTCTAGCCTCTAGACAGCATACTAAAAAGCAGAGATATCACCCTGCCAACAAAAGTGCGTATAATCCAGGCTATGGTTTTCCCAGTTGCAATGTATGGCTGTGAAAGTTGGACCATAAGGAAGGCTGAGTGCCAAAGAATTGAGGCCTTTGAACTCTGGTGCTGGAGAAGACTCCTGCGAGTCCCTCGGACTGCAAGGCGATCAAACTGGTCAGCCCTAGAGGAGATCAACCCTGACTGCTCTTTAGAAGGCCAGATCCTGAAGAGGAAACTCATGACTCAATGCCAAAGGTGCATGGAACACTGTTATCTTCCCACCAAAGGTGGCCCCTATTTCTCTACTTGCATTTTTTATGTGCTTTCAAACTGCTAGGTTGGCAGAAGCTGGGACAAGTAACGGGAGCTCACCCCGTTATGCGGCACCAGGGATTCGAACGGCTGAACTGCCGACCTTTCGATCGACAAGCTCAGCGTCTTTAGCCACTGAGCCAACGCGTCCCACCAATGTAACAGGTAGCATCCCACAATTCCTTAGTATGCTCTTCGACATGTTCAGGAGGTGTGTTTGCCACATGATCATGAGGGATAATGAGTTTGCAAGTAACTAAAAGTTAAAGCCAATCCTTTACACCCTTGAACAGTTCTCTTATCTGGCTATGGATAGCTTTCTTTGTTCCTTCAAGAATTAGAAACATCAATCAAAGAACCTCCTAGTTATTGAAAACATTAATCAAAGAAACCCTCCCCCCCTTTTGTTGCTGCTATCAGTAACTTTGGGGGCAAAACCGCATCTGCCTAGCAATTTCACAGCTAATACCCGTATGGCTAATAAATCATAAAATAGCGCTCTCCATGCCAGCAATAGCGTCTTCTGGAGTACTGCCAGCCTTGTAAGGTAGACTATGTCAGGAAACTGATCCACAACATGGCCAGAATTATATTGAGATGAACCAGAGTAACAGAATCTTGAAAATCTGCCTCTGTTTTCCCTTCTCTCCTTCTTATACTCCAGGAAATCAGGGGAAATCAGCCTGAGTCTTTTTGAAATACTTTCCCACCTCCTTGGACTTAACAAGTCCAAGGTTCTTTGAGAACCTTGGGTTTTTAGGTTCTAGAACCTTTTAGGTTCTTTGAGAACCTAAACAAATAATTCCCTCAACACTGTCAAACTAGTTACTAAGTCTGCATTACTATTAATCTTCTCATCGTTCCTGTCACCCATCTCCTCCCACTTAATGACTGTATGACTGTAACCTTGTTGCTGGTATCCTTAAGATTCATATTGACTGTTTCCTAATATGATTTGATTGCTTATTTGTTCCCTACGACTACCATGTACCTTATGATTCTTGACATATGTATCTTTTCTTTTTATGTACACTGAGAGCGTATGCACCAAGACAAATTCCTTGTGTGTCCACACTTGGCCAATAAAGAATTCTATTCTATTCTATTCTATTCTATTCTATTCTATTCTATTCTATTCTATTCTATTCTATTCTATTCTATTCTATTCTATTCTATTCTATTCTATTCTATTCCATTCCATTCCATTCCATTCCATCCCATCCCATCCCATCCCATCCCATCCCATCCCATCCCATCCCATCCCATCCCATCCCATTCTTTTGTTGCCCTAATGGCTTCTGGATTCTTGTTCCAAGGTCATTTCCCTGGCTTCCTTCAGAGACAGATGGAGCTAAAGAAGTATCTCTCTGTGAAAGTAGGGCTGTCTTCAGGGGTGGGATTCACATAATTTACCTACCGGTTCGTCCAGCACCGAAAATGTGAGCGTACCACGGCTCCCACCTCCGCACATGCACAGCCTTCCACGCATGTGCTTTGCTCGCAAGCATGGCTTCCACGCATGCGCACGGCTTGAAAACGTGGCTAAATAAGACAGCATAGTGCTGAGGCGGGTGGGAGGGCCCACCTGCAGGTCGCCGCTACCAGTTCGCCGAACTGGTCCGAACCGACTGAATGCCACCTCTGGCTTTCTTGCATATTTACAAATTGGGGATAGTGCCTTCAATAGGGCAAGCTTTCCATTTCCCCAGGAGATGGAGAAGAAGAGACAAAGCCCAACACCTTGGTTAGATGCTTCAACCTTGAGGTCTGCAGATGAAAGTCAGTTTCAAAATAGAGATTGTTTGGCTAGAATACAGTGGTTACTACAAGAACTAGTGTCAGATGCAGGTAGCTTTCAAGGACAAAAAGTGTTTATCGCCTTTACTCTGCCTCGGCTTCCTCCCCCCCCAAACTCTAACAACACGACAGATGTCATGTTTTTTTAAGCAGTGCCTTTGTGATTCCAACAGGCCTCGTGTCCCGGTTATGTTAAGAGTAGCTTTTCCAAAACCGATGGAGTTTGCCAAGGTGAGGACGGTGGGAGCTGTAGTTTGACACATCTGGAAGGTCCAGGCGGAGGAAGGTTGCTTGTAAACAGGTGCCATGACCCCAAAAGCAAAGCAGTTCTGCAGATGTGGCTTACTTGCATGATGGCAACCATCCAACCGGGCCTTGTAGCACATGCCAAGCCCGTGTTAACTGGCTTGGTCATTTCTGTCCCCCAGACTGAGCTCACTAAACATGATCTATGAGCCCTATTGAGCAGACTGGATATGGTTTTTTTTGTTTTTTTTTTGGATAAATCTCGGGTTGGTTTAATTCAACCATACGAAGAGTCGGGTGCTATTGTGGGAGTGAAGCTCATAAGGCCTGGAGCAAAGCTGTGTCTCTTCACTCAGGCTTGCCAATTCGCAATTAGGGACATTAAAATAATAATAATTAAAAAAAGTTGGCAGGTCCAAGGGCCCGATTTCTCCCTGGGAAGACGGGCAAAGGAATTGTTTCCTCAGTGATAAGATGAAGTGTCCTTGCACCCTGACCGTTCCTGGCACGGAGAAGAGAGAGAGTGGTGTCAGTCACTCACTGTGCGTCCTGGGAGTTGTAGACAAAGAGGCAGTTGTGATCGTCCATGAGTCAATTGACGACAACTGTGTGCACCGGGTGGGTGATTCAGTGATTCATTGTAAAGACAAAGGCTGCAGGGAACGTTCACTCTGGCTGCTAAGGCCTTACACTTCGGAGCAGAGAAAGAGTTTATTGTCCTCGTCGGAGTATAAATATTTCTATATGTTTGGGAGGGTGGCATTGAATATTTCATTGGCCCTTGGGCATTTTTTTGTGAATTATCACATCCTCCAGCTGCCCAAACCTTTACCTCTAACCCGTATTTGTAAACATGGGGTAGCCATAGAAACAGGGGTGCATTGCCCCAAGTCGAGCCTTCTTAACCACGATTAGCAGAAATGAAATGCAATCTTATGCATCTACACAATATTTCATCATAAGCCATGCTGGTTGGATTCATACAGTACTCTTAAATAAAGACCAAGCAACTTGTGTTACATCTTCATGCAATATGGGAATTCAGTGAAAGCCTAGCATGAAGAGAGCCAGTATTTCATTGGACAAATATGGGTCTCATGGGGGTCAGGAGCTGAAATGTTGGCTTATTTGATGCCTTTGGATGGACAGGTAGCACTTCTCTTTGAGCTATTTTGTTAAACTACATCAAACATACAAATATTCTCAAGAGCCGTAGTGGCACAGTGGTTAGAATGCAGTAATGCAGACTAATCCTGCCCACAGCAAGGAGTTTGATTCCGACTGGCTCAATATTGACTCAGCTTTCCATCCTTCCGAGGTTGGTACCATGTTTTCCCGAAAATAAGCCCCTGTCTTATATTTTTTTTGAACCCTGAAATAAGCGCATGGGCTTATTGCCATGCGCTCAAAAGTCCGATTGGGCTTATTATCAGGGGATGTCTTATTTTGGGAGAAGCAGGGTAAAATGAGGAACCAGATTGTTGGGGCAATATGCTGACTCTGTAAACCGCTTAAAGAGGGCGGTAAAACAATATGGAGCTGTATATAAATGCTATTGCTATTCTAAAGATGCTATTCAAAAGAGGGAAACTGTAGAGGGGGAAATGCAACAGGATGTTACTTAAAATATTTCCTGCTGGTCAGATATTTTTGACCTTAAAATTTTTGAATTTTTATTCATTAAGAAAATTTAGATAGCTGCCCAACTCAGTCATGGTGACTTCCAGGCAGTTTACAGAAGCAAAACACTGAAAGTAGCTGAATGAAACCATAATGGTTTCACTAAACTAATCCAAAACAAGCCATTTGACGGCTTCAGCTGGTTATCCCATCTTCTTTTATTTATTTATTTATTGGTTCAATTTATACGCCGCCCTTCTCCGGAGACTCGGGGCGACTTACAATGCGTTAAGCAATAGCCTTCATACTTTTGTATATACCTGCTTAGTAGGGCTTTTTGCCCCCTCCCCAAAGCGGTGTTCTTTTTTATACAAAGTCAGCTTATTGCCCCCACAATCCAGGTCCTCATTCTTGATGTGTACAAAACCGGTACATATAAAAAAAAGGCATCTTTTTTAAAAAAATCAAGATTGCATTATTTTTCCAACTGGGACACAAACAATCAGAGTGGCTCAGCTGGAAACAGGTTTTCAGGATTATCTGAAGATATAATGGCCACTAATAAGGAGTGGACTTTGATGGATATAAAACAGTCTTCATCTTCATATATTTTTTGCATTGCAACCCAAAATACAGAGCGCATCTTATGCCACAGTGACCCCTAGTGTCACAGTGGTGCACTGTAGCCAGCAGCTGTAGCCCAATTTGGCACTGAATCAGGGTTTTTTTGGGGTGGGGTAGGGAAGTGTAATGTTTTTAAGGAACCCTGATCTATATTCTGGAAGAGAAAAAGGGCCCAATCCAGCCCAGCAAATCCTGATCAATCCGCTATAGATCAATCCGCAGCTGTAGAAGGTTCACCATAAATATCCCTTAGGACAGGGGTGTCTAACTCGATTTCATTGAGGGCTGCATCAGGATTGTGTTTGACATTGGGGGGATGGGTGTGGCCAGGGTGGGCGTGGCCAGCTTGACATTACTCATGTCGGAGGGGGGGCACCTGTGGCGGCCCTGGGGCTCTGCAAGTGAAAACGAACTCGAGCTCTGTTTTCGGCTGTAACGGACTCCTGCAACCCTCTGCCAGTGAAAATGGAGCTTGGGAGAGCCGTGTGTGACCTCCATTTTTGGCTGCCATGGCCTCCTACAACCCTCTGCCAGTGAAAATGGAGCTCCATTGTCACTGGCAGAGGCACTGTGGGCTGGTCCTTTGCTGTTTCCAGGTCGGCCTCACGAGCCAGATCTAAGCACTCCGCGGGCTGGATCCAGCCTTTGCCTTAGAGTCAGTCACTTATCTGAAATAGTAGAGGTCAATGGTGAAATCCAAATTTTTTTACTACCGGTTCTGTGGGCATGGCTTGGTGGGCGTAGCTTGGTGGGCGTGGCAGGGGGTACTGAAAAATCTCCATTCCCACTCCACTCCTGGGGGAAGGATATTGCAAAATCTTCATCACCACCCAACTCTGGGGCCAGCCAGAGGTGGTATTTGCCGGTTCTCCGAACTGCTCAAAATTTCCGCTACCGGTTCTCCAGAACCTGCTGGATTTCACCCCTGGTATAGGTCCATGATGGCTAACCTATGGCACGCATGCCAGAGGTGGCACGCAGAGCCCTCCCTGCTGCCCTATGCACCGTCACCCCAGATCAGGTCTCCTGGTGTTTCTTTCGTGAGCTTCTGTTTCCCTGCAAACGACGAAAAAGCTCACGAAAGAAAAAGATCTTACCTCTTGCCATGCTGCCGGTGTTGGGATGCCGGCCAGCTGGTCTTTGGATCTCTGCTGCACATTCGCGCATGTCTGTGGATGCGCGCGTTCGTGCATGTCTTCGCATATGCACATTCACATGTCTGTGCATGCGCACATTTGCGTGCACGCACACCTTTCAGTTTGGGCATGCATGCGCATGCACAGTTTGGGCACTCGGTGTCTAAAAGGTTCGCCATCACTGCCTTAGGAGGTCCTTAGGTGGGACACCAGGTGTTCTGTGCAGGATGATGGAAATTGTGCATTGCTTTCTCTGTGTGATGCTGCATATAGAAGTACTGTATTCAACCCTACCACCCTAACCCTTCCTTTTAAGTAAAGCCTAGGCTGTACCTGAATGTATACTGTAGTCAGTCAATATCTTTATTAATCAGCAATCCACACCTTCTTTCTTAAGATGTCCACCGAAGTTCACACGCCGTCTTCTAGACCACAGTAGTTTCTGGTTTCCTCCTGCAGGACTCGATTATGCTGAGAAACATCAGGAACACCAGGAATATGGAGAGGCCCACCACCAAGGCCTCAATGATGGAGTAAGTGTGAGCCAGCTCGGCTGGTGGGCTCGCCGCGCCAGGAGAGGTAACTAAAAACTTGCCCGCTAAATGTCCGTTCACGAAACACTGGTAGAAAGTGCTGTGTGAATCGTTCTGGAAGGAGAGGTGTAGGATCCCACCGCCAGTGACTTTGTCCAAGCTTTGGGAACTTCTGGAGAAGTTGACGTCCTTCTGGAGAAGTTGAAGGTGGGTCAACGTTGTGAGACCTACCTGCCAGTAGACAGGGCTGATGAAGGCAAGAGACAAGGTCATTCATACAAGGTGAGGAATCAGACATCAATCCCAAAAGTGTATGAATAAAAACGAAGGATTGGAAGCCAACAGACGTCCTATTTTTTTTTTAATGCCCAGGTTCATCTATCAGGCTAAGCCTATAGTTTGTTGACCAAATTGCAACTGAGAGGACTCTCAAATATCATGCAAAACTAACGGTTTCCAAGCCATGATACTTTGGTTCATATAGCACGCTTCAGTACCAATCGCCTAACCCCGCTGAGGTCGAATGCAATATGTGAAGCCCAGCTTCATCTTAGAAGAGGCTTTCCGGGCAATGTGCGAGACAAGAGGAAATGCCTCTTCCTAGAGGGTTCTGCTGTCTGCAGTTTTGAAGAGTTTTTATATTAAAATATTCTAAAAGCGAATTATTCTGCCCAACCAGTCCAGATATCTTTTCGGCAGATAGTAATATTTAGATATTATTATAAGATATAAGAGATTGGACAGCCGTTTGTCTGAAATGGTATATGGTTTCTTGCTTGAGGAAGGGGTTGGACTAGAAGACCTCCAAGGTACCCCCTTTCCAACCCTGTTATTCTATTAGATTATTACAACAACTACTTCAGCAAATGAAGGTTGCAGTTTTAATGAGATAAAAGATAAAAGAATAACTTTATATATTTGTACTGCTTTGATTTGATATCAGAGGTGACTGCCTGGGCCACTCTGTTACTTCATATCCTTGAACCATCTACCTCTATGTTGCCTATTCAGTGAGATTTGCACAATATGCTAAATGATAATGGGATTGCTGCAATATTAGCTCAGTGTGTTGTATAAACCCAGCTAACGTGATTTGCAAATGCTGGTTAATAGACTAGTTTGATATACCTCTTGCTTATTTATCATTCAACACATTAATGGAGGGATACAATCAAGATCAACTGAGGTACTAATATACCACTCTATAAAGCCTTAGTAAGACCACACCTAGAAGACTGCATCCAGTTTTGGTCACCATATTATAAAAAGATGTTGAGATTCTGGAAACAGTGCAGAGAAGAGCAACCAAGATAATGAGGGGACTGTAGGTTAAAATGTACGATGAACGGTTGCAGGAACTGGGCATGGCTAGTCTAGTGAAGAGAAGGACCAGGGGAGACATGAGAGCAGTCTTCCAATATTTGAGGGGCTGCCCCAGAGAGGAGGGGGTCAAGCTATTTTCTAAAGCACCTGCAGGCCAGAGAAGAAATAATGGATGGAAACTGAACAAGGAGATTCAACCTGGAAATAAGCAGGAATTTTCTGACAGTGAGAGCAGTCAACCCATGGAACAGAAGTTGCCTTCAGAAGTTGTGGGAGCTTCATCACGGGAAGCTTTCAAGAAGAGACTGGACTTCCATCTTTCAGAAATGGTATAGGGTGGGGGTCGGCAACCTTAAACACTCAGAGCCACAAAGGTCCTAACCGGAAGCTCCCCATTCAATTCTGGAGTCAACCGGAAGTCCAGTTCCCCCACCATAGAGTCTCCTCCTAGCACCGTGTCCTTTTTCCTCTACCTGCCCTAACTGAAAACCCGATCAATTGTGGAGCTGACCAGCAACAGGGAGCCGCAGCAGAGGGAGGAAAGAGCTACATGCGGCTCCAGAGCCGCAGGTTGTGACCCCTGGTATAGGGTCTCCTGCTTTGGGGGGGGGGTTTGGACTAGATGCCCTACAAGCTCCCTTCCAACCAGTGGTGGGATTCAAGTAATTTAACAACCGGTTCTCTGCCCTAATGATTTCTTCCAACCACCAATTTGCCATACTGCTCAGAAAGTTAACAACCAATTTGCCAAATTGCTCAGAAAGTTAACAACCGGCTCTCCCAAAATGGTACGAACTGGCTGAATCCCACCACTGCTTCCAACTCTGTTAATCTGTTTAAAAAACTTGCTATAAAAAGGATTAGAAGAGACAAGCAATCTTTTTATGCAAATAGGGTCTTCATTTTTTCCTTGCTAAGTCCTTCAAGAACTGTACAGATGGAGTGAAAGGGACTGATATTTTCATTTCATTTCATTTCTTTTTGCAGGTGTCCTGGTGGTGGTGGGAAAGATGTTCACTGCTCGTAGGTATTTTAGCAGATGCTTAGCACACTGATTTTTTTCTCCCACAAAAGGGAACAAAACCACATTTCTATAAATAACAATGTGCTTCAGGGGCTGGAAAAATTGTTCAGTAACGGGCCCCACAATTCACAAGTTACTCATTCTGGCTTAGAACAATGCATGAATTCCCCCCCCCCCCCACCACCACCAGTTTACAAATAGGCTGTCCTATCCTGCAGCATTTCTCTTTTCAGATAATGGCTAATTGCCTTCCTGAAGCCTCCTGGGACCAAAAACGGGGCGCAGGTGGGCTGCACCACAACCCCCGTGCTCCCCCGTGCCCTTGCAAATGCATGCGCCTCTCCCGCATGCACCTGTTGTGGCCCGTCAGTGGCCTGTGCAGCTAGTAGCTGATTCAGACAGTGAGGAGGCTGGTGTGGTGCTGCGCCAGCAGCCTGTGCAGCTGGCACTTGACAATGAGGAGACTGGAGAAGATGTGGTGCCAGAGGCAGGGATTCAGCCAGGGCCTTCAGAACCTCCAGAAGCTCCCTTAAGTGAAGAGGGTGAAGAGGAGGAGTCCCTTCTCGATGCAAGGGCGCGCAGAGCTGCCAAAAGGCAGGAGTGGCTCCTCAGGAGGAGGTCTCCTCGAGAGTAAGGCTTGGGGCTAATTGGCCACTCCCTCAGTCTTTTTAAGGAGGAACGCCAACTGAAGCAATTTGCAGGGAACAACTTCGTTCACATACCTTCATGTCTTGTCTTGCTTTATCTTATCAGCTTTCTGCAAATTGCTTCTGGGCATTCTGCCAACCATAGTAAGGTTTCAGTTATTATTCTTTGAATTCTTGGCGGCTGTTAATTAACAGCCGTTGTTGTAAAAGACTGATTTATTCAGTAAACTAAGGTTTGAACGGACTTTGCGTGTGTTGCGTTCTTTGGGGTCCGAAGCTGGGGCAGAACAGCACCCCACCCCCCCTCCGCATGCATGGCAGAGACCCAAAAATCAGCTGGTTGGCGGGAGGCACGCACGCATGCGCGGTGGAGCTGAGCTGGGATGGCGGCTCACATGCCTGCAGAGAACGCACCACGTGCCACCTGTCACGCTTGATTTGATGGACCTTTTTTCGCTGCAGCGATTAAGTGAATCACAATTGTTTAAACAAATCTGGCTCCCTCCATTGACTTTGCTTGATGGAAGACAGCTGGAAAAGTTGCAAATGGCGCGATGTAAAGACGCTGCAACGGTTGTAAATACGTGCTGGTTTCCCAAGCACCCAAATTTTGATCATGTGATTGTGGGGAAATGCTTGTGATGGTTGTAAATGTGAGGACCGGTCATAAGTCGCATTTTTCAGCATCATCTTAACTTCAAACAGTAGCGGTACGGTGGCCTAGAGGTGGAGCTCTCGCCTCACAATCAGGAGGCTGGGAGTTCGATCCTAGGTAGAGGCAGATATTTCTCTTTCTGGGCACACTGAGAATATATCTGCTGAAAAAAAACCTCCGCATTGGCGACAGGAAGGGCATCCGGCCACTAAAACACTCTGCTAGCTCCATTCAGTTGCCCAGATTCCATCCCGCAAGGGATTAAGGCAGTGGTGGCATTCAAGTAATTTAACAACTGGTTCTCTGCCCTAGTGATTTCTTCCAACAGCCAGTTTTCCAAACTGCTCAGGAAGTTAACAACCGGTTCTCCCCGAAGTGGTGCGAACTGGCTGAATCCCACCACTGGATTAAGGGGTCGTTAAATGAAGATGATGATGATCTTAACTTCAAACAGTCGTGAAAAGAATGGTCATAAATCGAGAAGGACCTGTATTAAGCCCCAGACAAGGATGATCAGATGTTACCACCTGGAGGAGAATAATAGGTCAGATCGACTTGCAGTTGAATTGCTTACTCTGCTAACAGTAGCTTTAGCTTAGCTCCTGCAGCTGTTTCTATTGTGTGTGCTTCATTCAGTTGCTCCTGGCTATTTATTTATTTATTTTTTAAATGAATCTTGCTGCCAATAGCAGACCTGGAACTCCATCTGGCATCCGGAGGTGAAAGGTTCATGTATCTCGTCAATGATTAACTTGGCTTTTTTTCTTTTTTTTACAATGTAGAAGAGATACAAGCAAAACCAAGAGAACTAAATCAACATTTCCTGTTTCTCCCGTTCCTGGTGTTAGGGCTGCTGGCGACAGACTAAGTGGAAGCGATTAAATTTGGATAAGGAAAACTGGTATCCTGAGTGCACTAATTTGACCAAGTTGGCTTCTGAAAATAAAACCACGCTGTATAATTAAGCGTGGCAAACATAATAGCTGTACTGTATTAAGGTGTCTCTGGGTGATTGCAAAAAGCTAGCAGGAATTTGAACTCCTTAGGAGTAATAATAGAAACAATAGAATAGAACAGAATAACAGAGTTGGAAGGGACCTTGGAGGTCTTCTAGTCCAACCCCCTGCTTAGGCAGGAAACCCTACACCACTTCAGACAAATGCTTATCCAATCTCTTCTTAAAAACTTCCAGTGTTGGAGCACCCACAACTTCTGGCGGCAAGTTGTTCCACTGATTAATTGTTCTAACTGTCAGGAAATGACAGGCGAGGCAGCACATCAGTCAAAACAAAAAGCACATTCCAGCCATATCTCTGTCAAGGTCGTCTCTGTGGTTACCCACACTGGCCGGAGGGGAGTGATCTCTACAACCCGTAAAATTGCTTAGTTGGAGAATGTGACTGATGACACTCTTAGGGGGAGAGGGGAAACAGGGTCAGAGGTGAACGTAAATTATGTGGGGTCAGAGTTGGCTTTACTTGGAACGTGCGGACATGAAGCTCCTAATAAATAACTGGGTTGCTAGGTTGCTTCTCTCCTTGATTAGTTTCCACCCATTGCTTCTTGTCCTGCCCTCAGGTGCTTTGGAGAATAGCTTGACTCCCTCTTTTTTGTGGCAGCCCCTGATATATTGGAACACTACTCCCATGTCTCCCCATGTCCTTCTTTTCATTAAACTATCCATACCCAGTTCCTGCAACCGTTCTTCATATGTTTTAGCCTCCAGTCCCCTAATCCTCTTTGTTGCTCTTCTCTGCACTCTTTCTAGAGTCTCCGCATCTTTTTTACATCGTGGCGACCAAAACTGGATGAATATCAGGTGAATGTGGAGGAAGCAGCCTTGTGACTGGCTTACAAATATCACACAATTTTTGAAACTTCCCCCTTTGAGCTAAAGATCCTGTAGGGTATGTTTATGGAGAAAAGGAGCAACAGCCAAGCATGTCCCAAAGGCGATTTTTCATGAGGCAATTGGACTTCGTTTTTCTTTTGAAGACATTTCGCTTCTCATCCAGGAAGCTTCTTTCAGCTCTGGCAGGATAGTGGGCAATGAATGGTTCAGTCAGAGCTGAAGAAGCTTCTTGGATGAGAAGCGAAACGTCTTCAAAAGAAAAAAAATAAGAAAGTCCAGTTGCCTCCTGAAAAAGCAGTTTGGGGACAACCATGACCTGGATGACTGAGAATCCCTACAGACCAACTGCCAAGCAGTTTTAAATGTGGGAACAATACAATATATTTCAGCCGCGGTGGCTCAGTGGTTAAAATGCAGTAATGCAGGCTACTTCTGCTGACTGCTGGCTGCCAGCAGTTCGGCAGTTCGAATCTCACCAGGCTCAAGGTTAATTCAGCTTTCCATCCTTCCGAGGTGGGTAAAATGAGGACCCAGATTGTTGGGGCCAATAGGCTGACTCTGTAAACTGCTTAGAGAGGGCTGTAAAAGCACTGTGAAGCAGTATGTAAGTCTAAGTCAGGGGTGTCAAACTCGATTTCATTGAGGGTCACATCAGGGTTGTGTTTGACCTCAGGGGGCCGGGTGGGGGGGGCATGGCCAGCTCAATGTCCCTCATGTTGGGGGCACCTGTGGTGGCCTGGGCAAGGCTGGCGGGATCCTCCTGCAGCCCTCTGCTAGCGAAAACGGAGCTCAAGAGGGCTGCCCTTCTGAGCTCCATTTCTGCTGGCAGAGGCACCATGGGTCAATCCTTCGCTGTTTCCAGGGTGGCCCTGCAGGCCAGATCTAAGCACCCCATGGGCTGGATCCGGCCCCCAGGCCTTGAGTTTGACACCCCTGGTCTAAGTGCTATTGCTATTAAGTTATGATTTGCTTTAACCATGGCCAGGTCCCAGTGCAATAAGCCATCAACGGGTTTGCAGACCACAAAGACTGAATTCATACAGTACACTAAGCTGAACCACAAAGCACATTACTGCCTAGTAGACATGCTCTGGGACTATGTTGTTTTGAATAAACGACAGACTTAGCGCATCGTAAGCAAACCACAGTGACTACGATATAGGCAGTCCTCGACTCTCAACAGTTCATTTAATGACCGTTCAAAGTTACAACGGCATTACAAGAAAAGTGACTTATGAGCGTTTTTCACTTTTACGACCATTGTAGCATCCCCATGGTGGCGTGATCCAAATTCAGACACTTGACAACTGACTCGTATTTATGCAATGTCCCGGGATCATTTGTGACCTTCTGACCAGCCAAGTTGATGGGGAAGCCAGATTCTCTTAACTATGACCTTAACTTAACAACTGCAATAATTCACTTAATACCAGTGGCAAGGAAGCTCGTAAAATGGGCCAAAACTCACTGAATAAACCTTCCGCTGAGCAACAGGAACGTTGGGCTCAATTGTGGTCGTATGTTGAGGATTACTTGTACGCTAAGCCTACACCGAAGAGAATCTACTACACTTTGTGCGTATGCTAAACAGAACTGGAGGTCTGCGTGATGGAGGCAGTAAAAAGCTTTGGTACCTGTAGATGGAAGATGCTGGGCAGCGAAGGTGAGCGGTGGATTTTTGTTGGGGGTGGTAGTTGGTAAAGACCAGGAATGGTACCCAGTGGGGCTCCTCTTGGCAAGCCAAGTATGATGTGTCACAGGGCACTTGACAGGTTTCTATTCTCAGCTCTGGTCCCCGTTGTGGCAACATCAAATACTTCTGCCTAGCAATCCCACAAGGCAATGGCATTTCCTCCTCAGAGTCCATCGTAGTCAGCTGGGCATAACAAAACCCCACTTGCTTCCGTTCCCCAGGATGGCCACAGCGATCGCAAGACTGCCAAGGACTCCAGGAGGTGAACAGAGTGGCCTGGGCTCCATTGTCGAGCTGCACCGTAGCGTTGCCCAAGGTGGCTTCTCCCAGGCCTGCGTGTGACACATGGAGACGCTCGGCATCCTGAAAGTCAACCTCATAATAGCCAAGGGTGGCGTCTCCTGCACGACAGGTGTACAACCCAGAATCTTCTAGACTGGGACTTGGGATATACAGGTTGCCGGCAATCAGTCGGGATTTGAAACGTAGTCTCTGCAACTTGTCATAGCTAAACAAGGGCCAAGAAGTCCAGCCTGAGCGTAAGAAGGTGAGTGGTTGCTCATCGGTCCAAAATGGGTCCAGGTATTGCCAAGTGACGTACCCTCTGGATGAAGAGCGCGGACAACGTAGGATCACAGGGTTATTGGAGATAAATGCTAACACGCAAGGTTGGCCAGGGAGACATGGCTGGCCCAGCGAGTGGCCTTCATAATGGTTACCTTCAGCGATGGTTAAGAACAGGCCCAGAAACAAAGCCAACAAGGGTGCCCAACAGGACATGGCAAGCTGGGTACTGACCTCTTAAGAAAACCCAGGGAAGGAAAAATCCAGCTGTGACACCATTCCTGATGTCATAATAGGCAGAACAATGCTGCTGTTAAAACTGACCCTTGTTCTGGAAGACTAGATACCCAACCTGATACAGTATTGATTTAGCATCCTGGATGAAATCTATCTATCTATCTCAGCGAAGATTTCACCTGGAAAATCAACACGATCCAGGTGGCCAGAAAGGCCCAACAGAGACTCCACTTCCTTAGGGTCTTGCGAAAAAACAAAGTGGAACAACAACTGATGACCTCCTTTTACCGGTCCGCAATAGAAAGCGTCCTCACTCATTGCATTACGGTGTGTTATGCCGGCTTGACAGCCGTGGATTGAAAGACATTAGAGGGTGGTGAGCACAGCACAAAACATCGTGGGCTGTCTCCTGTTACCACTAGATGACATCGCTAGGGCTCGCTGCCTGAGAAGAGTGAGGAAAATCCTCAGGGACGGCTCACACCCTGGTCAGCGCTTCTTTACCTCCTTCCATCAGGAAGGAGATATAGAAACATAGCCAGCCGCACAAACAGGCTGAAGAAGAGTTTTTATCCATGGGCTGTCAGACTCCTGAATGAAAAATAACTCCACAACAACAGAGCCTTGGTGGCGCAGCAGACTAAAGTGCTGTTAAGTAACACCAGCTGCCTGCAATGACTGCAAGTTCGAATCTCACCAGGTTCAAGGTTGACTCAGCCTTCCATCCTTCCGAGGTAGGTAAAATGAGGACCCGGATTGTGGGGGCAATAAGCTGACTTTGTATAAAAAAGAACACCGCTTAGGGAGGGGCCGAAAGCCCTACTAAGCAGGTATATACAAAAAAGTATGAAGGCTGTTGCTTAACGCATTGTAAGCTGCCCTGAGTCTCTGGAGAAGGGCGGCATATAAATCGAACCAATAAATCGAAATCGAACCAATAAAACATAGTATGATTGACTCAGGGGGGTGGCCACGATGTGCAATAAATTCACGTCAGTGGTGGGTTTCAAAATTTTTTATTACCGATTCTGTGGGTGTGTCTTGGTGGGGGTGGCAGGGGAAGGATTGGGGAAGGATACTGCAAAATCCCCATTTCCTCCTGATCAGCTGGGACTTGGGAGGCAGAGAATAGATTGGGGGGGAGGGCAGGGGAGTCTGAATTTTTACTACTGGTTCTCCGAACTACTCAAAATTTCCGCTACCGGTTCTCCAGAACTGGTCAGAACCTGCTGAAACCCACCTCTGGTTCACATGGTACAATAGGACTTGAGTAGTTGTTAGTAGGATTCACTGGGCTAGGGATTTTTTTGGGGGGTGTCTTTCACTATGAGTTGTATTGTGTTTGGGGGTGTGTGCACAAAGGGAGACCCAGCCAATCTCATTGTACACATGCTGTATACTCTGACAATAAAGGCTTGAACTGAATTGAATATATATAAAAACCAAGTGGCAATTTTATTTCCTTTTCAATATTTTGCCATATGCAACGTATCTCCCGATAGGCTAGTTTAACAAGACCGCTTTATATTATTAATATTTTTTTAAAAGCCGATTGCATCTCAAAGACATGTTTACAAACCACTTTTTTTTAAAAAAAAATCAACACGTAGAAAACGATATATTAAAAAAAAACCACACACACACACCAGGTAATAGGAAACACAAAAGTAATAATAACCATGAATAAATAACCAGCAGAGATGTTTCCAGCTTTTCCACGATTTATATTCCAGCCTCTGTTAAAAGTTTTCAGTAACATTAGACGCCCAGACCAACAGTTTTTTTAAAAAAAATCAAAGCTCGTAAACTTTCACCTTTCCTGGTATTTGAAAGTTGTGTTCCCCCCCCCCCTCTCGGGCAGTACCTGGGCGAGTTCACTTTTCCTTGGGAAGGGGAGCAAAGAGAGGCACTTCGCAAAGTTTCCTTTCCCTCCCCCCCCTTTTCCCAAATAGTTTGTCTCCTTCTCAATCCATTCAAAGGACGCCTTGAGGCTTAACCATCGTCCCGAGGGGGGAGGGGGTGGAGGGAAGTCTGACCTTCGTTCTTACTTTCCCAACACCTTCCTTCATTATTCATCTCGCCCTTAAAAAGGGAAGCCGAGGTCAAGAAACGAGTGAGTCGGTTTCCGCTAATAAAAACACCTCCTTCCCCGTGAGAAAGCCTCGGCGCGAGGCTCCCCGCTTCCCTGAAGGAGTTGGTACTTTCCGTTCCTTGGGCGAGGTTGCCTCTTGGAAGGGCGGCGGCAGCACCTGTGGCGCGCGCGAGGATTGAGACGCGGCTTAGCTGGGGGGGCGGCAGCATCGGAGGAGGAGCGGAGTCTCACCGAAGAGCTCCGAGGGAGAAGCGGGGCTTTGGAAACGAAGGAGAGCCTGGGAGCGATTGATAGATCCCAGCCTTCCCTCTTTTCCCGGGCTCGAAGTCCGTACAAAGGTTGGGAAATGGAGATCCGGAGGACGCGTCGACCGGCCGCCGCGCTTCCCCTGTTGTGGTTCTTGGGCACCGCTTGGATTTTAGGTGAGCGAGTGTGAGGGGAATAAGGGAGTGGGTGGGTGAGTGGCTGGGTGGGTTTCCCGCTCGACCGCCGGACAGCGTGACCCCACCGTCCTCTTTGCCCCTCCGCCCGCCTCTGTGGGGGAGACTCCTCGGGGACCCCTTCTTTAGGGCGCAGGGGAAGGGGAGACTCGAGAGCTGATTGGGCGATCGCCAAGCGCCCTCCGCCAATCGCCTTTCCCTGCTGCTGCTTCTCCCGCGCGGACTTCGCCGTGAGCGGGGGGGGGGGGGGGGGCGGGGGGCACCCGAAAAGGGTCGGTGCTTTTTTTGCAAGACCCCCCCCTCCCTCCCTCCGCTGCCCCCTATTAACGGCGGAGGTGAGATCTTGCTCCGATCCCCTATTTTCTGGAGAGAGTCTCAGGAAACAGCGCTTTTCTGGACAAAACGGGATCCGCACCTGTTGACTGCGCGCAGCGCATGCCAACCTGCCGAATTGGGGATTCTGAATGAACCCCTGTTCTAGCGTTAAACAGGAACAGAGTTGGAAGGGACGTTGGAGGTCATCTAATCCAGCCCCCTGCCCACGCAGGAGACCTGTACTAGGGAGTCGAACTGCTGACCTTTTTGATCGACATCCCAAGGGGGGGGGGGGTTTGTATACAGGTTGCCCTCGACTTAACAACAGTCCATTTAGTGACCGTTCGATTCGAAGTTACAGCGGCACTGGGAAAAAAAGTGGCTTACGGCCGTTTTTCAGAGTCACTGGCCTTTGAGGCATTTCACCCATGACCATGTGATCGAAATTCAGATGCTCGGCAACTGGTTTATATTTATGACCGTTAAGGTGTCCCGGGGTCACATGATCACTTTTTGGGACCTTTTGAGGAAGAAACTCAACGGGGGTAGCCAGATTCACTTAACGTCCGGGTTTATATTACTAAAGTTATCGACTGCAGTGATTCACTTCACAATTGCGGCAAGAAAAGTCGTAAAATGGGGCAAAACTCACTTTTTTTTAAAATTTGATTTATATGCCACCCTTCTCCGGACATTAACAAATGTCTCACTTAGCAAAAGAAATTTGGGGGATCCATTGTGGTCGTAAGTCGAGGACTTCCATGTACACGAAAAGAAGGCCTTTTTTTAAAAAAAAAATCCAATCTGCGAAACGCATTTAAAAAGAACTCGGTTAAAAGCGATGGAAGGATCACAGGTTGTGCAAATGCAATTTTTGGGATGGTTAATGGATGTGTGCTAAGGGAACGTAGGTGTAGTGAATTGTTCTCGTGGGTGTTCTGATGTTGTGATGGTACGGTTGTACAAAGGCAGTAATGGGCTTGGTGTGGAGACCTAGGTTTGCAGTTGGTGTTTTTGTGAGTGTGCATTTGCACCTTCACACCTTCATGGTGGTTTTTGTTTGTTTGTTAGATTGATAATCTTCCTTTCCACCAGAAGCATATATAGTACTTCCTCCAATTTATCTCTTAACAACAGCTCTGCAAAGTATGTTGGGCTGAAGGACAGTGACCGGTCCAAAGACAGACGGTGGATTTCTGTGGTTGAGAGTGGACTTCAGTCTGGGTTTCCTCAGCCCCTTAATCACTATAATCAACCGTACTGGTTGCTACTGGAGATAAAAAAGTTTTCTTTCCACCCTTCCCCGAGCCCTTCTTTTCCGACTGAAGCTAGCTAGTTAGCTTCCTTTTCACAGGGAAAATGTCCTTGGCTCTTCTCAGTTCAAGGTTTCTTAACATATTTCATAGCCAGAAAGGAGAAAAATGCCTCCCCCACCCCTCATTTTGCTTTTCCTGTTGTCATTTGCCTTTTGTCTTGCCTGCTGGAAGGAACAAAGAATAGACCCCTCCAGGGGCAGGAAATGGGGTGGTTTGAAGAAGCCATGGCTTTTTTCCTTGTGCACGCTTGTACCAATGATGGAAAATTAAATGTTGGAAAACACATCTGGGGACAGAAAGTATAGCTTTGAGGTTCTCCAGCCAGAGCCAAAAATACAGCTTCTCTGCAATATCCAGTGTTTTGGGTATTTGCACAAGTCCTGAGGCTACCGTAAGAGTTTATTCGAGGAGCTCTACAGTAAGAACTTTAAGAAAGTTGGGCCATAAGAAAGGCTGAGCGCCAAAGAATGGAGGCCTTTGAACTCTGGTGCTGGAGAAGACTCCTGCGAGCCCCTTGGACTGCAAGGCGATCCAACCGGTCAGTCCTAGAGGAGATCAACCCTGACTGCTCTTTAGAAGGCCAGATCCTGAAGATGAAACTCAAATACTTTGGCCACCTAATGAGAAGGAAGGACTCCCTGGAGAAGAGCCTAATACTGGGAACAATTGAGGGCAAAAGAAGAAGGTGGCTGGATGGAGTCACTGAAGCAGTCGGCGTGAGCTTAAATGGTCTCTGGGGGATGATAGAGGACAGGAAGGCCTGGAGGAACGTTGTCCATGGGGTCGCGATGGGTCGGACACGATTTCGCAACTAACAAAAAAAAGAACCTTAAAAGCGTTTGAAATGCAAGATTTGAAGCCCAAATAATTCCATTTTTTCCATTGTTGTTTTTCACATCCCATGTGATCCACACATGGCCGGGTGTGTGGTTTTTGGCATATTATCATTTTCTTGCAATGTAAAACGTATGACCCATAGAAGGGAAGAGTTAGCCAGCTTCTAACCCTTAATCCCCCTGAAAAGGGGGGAGTATTTCAGGACGAATCAGGGAACTTTTGGTTTCTGTGGCAAGATCTATTGTGTGTTTGTTTGAAACCTGTAGGTGTGCCTTATTAGACTTTTCTTCCTGGAAGGCTGATGACTGATCCAGACTGGAGCTGCAGTTGTCACACACATACACACATCGAAACTGCAGGTCCTTTGTGGGAGGAAACTGATCTTGGTGCCAATCCCCTTTCAGACTGGAATGAAACCACAAAAACAAACAAAACGAGTGGGGAAGAATACGAACATACGAGATACGCATGGAAATAGACTTGCTTTGTCAGAACAAAACTCAAAAAGTAGAAAAGTGAAAAGGGTTTTCTTTTCGGACAATTTGAAAAAAACAAAACAAATGAAAAAAAAATAAAACTTGCCATTATTTTGCCAAGGTGATAAATGCTTGCAATTGGCTGGTACCTACAAACAGAGCTCTTTTAAGAGGCTTTTGATTTTGAATGCTGTTCCCCAAAGAGTAATGGAGGTATGACTGTCTGTCTTTTTAGGCACCAAATAAATATACCCTTCCAAGCTTTTTCAGTGAATATTGATATATTTGGAGAGTTTATTGCAGCCTGTCTTTTGTGATATTGTTTTGATTTTTGTTGGGTTCATACTAACCACCAAACCAAATCCAAAGAAACTAGTTTATGGTTCAGCTGTTCAACCATCATAGAATTTATTTGAGTTTGAAAATAAACCGTTGTGTGAACATGGCGATTAGTCACTTATATCTCTCTGTATTGTATATATTTTATTGAAAACCCTGAATTTTATACAATGAGGTCTGAGTATTCACAGAGGATGCAGGGGGTTACCATCTTTAAGCTTAAGGGTTGAACCAGGTTTTGTGTGAATGACGGAGAAAGTTTCAGGAGTTTTGAACAGTGAGATACGTGCCATAAAAAAGTATTGCTTACCGGTATTTCTCTGTTTAAAAACTCCAGCCGTCTGAAAAAAGAAATAAGGGACCTAAAAACTTGATTCTTTCTGTTCTTGGTAGAGCTCTGGAAGGCACAAAAGAGATAATGGCATCTTGTACTTTTCACACTTTGCCTTAGAACAGTGGTCCCCAACCTTTGTGGCTTAGTGGCCCGGTGGACGGGGGGAAGGGGAACCCGGCCATGCAAGCAGTGGGCCATCACACATGTGTATACAGCTCAAACTATGCGAGTGGTGGGGTGGTGTACATGTGTGCACAGCCCACCTCAGGCAAGTGCATCTGTGTGTGCATACCTGCTGAGCCACCACTCACGCAAGTCGAGCTGCCGTGCCTTGGAATGTATGAGACTTGCATACTTAAATTAATACCGGACTGACATTTGTTAAGCTAGAATTTTTCATTGCCTGTTTTGTAAGATGGGGCTAAAAAGTGACTTCCCTGCCATCTCTGAATAGTAGCAGAGTCCTGACTGATTGAATGAAAGAAATAAAGATCTTGGCAAGTTGTTAAACTGGTCACCTGTTTGCCTTTTATAACAAAGAATTTCTAAGACTCAACCAGATGAGCATCCTGGAAAGTAGATTTTTTTAATATTGTGCAGTAGATGTATCTTTGCAGTTTAGATCCCTTGAAATTTATGTTCAGGACTTGTAATGAATAGTACCTCAAATTGCTGGGGAGGATGATAGATGCAACTTCGTTCTGAACATTGAAGTGTTATAAAAAAGCAAGGGAATCTTCTTTCTTTCCTCGTGGTCCCCCTTAAACTTGTCCGTAACAGTGAGTAGGTGGTCAACGCATATCTGTGCTGTGAAGGGGTTGATGGGTAAGTGTAGGCTGCTGATGGTTGCAGACAACTGATGTACACACCTCCCAATTCTCAACTACATGTTTAAGAGCTGAGGTGGCACAATGGTTAGAGTGCAGTACTTCAAGTTACTTCAGCTGACTGCTAACTGCAGTTCCGCAGTTCAAATCTCACCAGCTCAAGGTTGACTCAGCCTTCCATCCTTCCGAGGTGGGTAAAATGAGGACCCAGATTGTTGGGGGCAAGAGGCTGACTCTGTAAACCGCTTAGAGAGGGCTGTAAAAGCACTATTAAGCAGTAGGTAAGTCTAAGCGCTATTGCTATAAGTGCTATTTTGCGGAGATGTGAATGCTGCACGCTTATTGGCTGATCCGACTTCCTGTTGGGAGTGGAGAGGGGGGGGGGGGAAGAAGGCCAGGCTCATTCAAACTTTTACAAGTTATGGACAAATTAAAAGTTATAAATCGGGCAAATAAGTTATGTCCAATTGACATAACGTAATGGCTGGAAATTTGTACGGCCCTGAAATAATGCTCTTGACAGGTCCAAGGAAACTATGCTGAGAAGACAAGCCAACTCTGGCTGTCTTGTCATGTCATAATTGGAAGGAAGGAATGCTGTAGAAAGGAAGTGTGTTAGCATTTAAGGATGTTGTATTTACTCACCGTTCCTTTCTGTCTGCTCCAACCGACAGATTCTGCCATTGCAATACAGGTCAGTGTGCTGAATCCTTTCAACGTGGCCATCCTGTTTCAACCTGTGACTCTGCAGTGCAACTACCAGACATCGGCAACTCAGCTTCCTATTGTCTTGTGGAAATACAAATCTTACTGCCGAAGCCGCATAGCTGATGCTTTTAACCCCGGCAGCCAGGAGAGCCAGCTCAACAACCAGCTACAAACAAACAATCCAGGATACAACCCTTATGTGGAATGTCAAGACAATGCCAGGACCGTGCGAGTTGTGGCCACCAAGCAAGGCAATACAGTCACCCTGGGGGAATTCTACCAGGGCCGGCGCATTACTATCACAAATGGTATGTACAGGACATCAAAATACTGGCTCACCATCTTATCACATAGTCGTTGTTGTTTGGTGAAGACAGAGAGCATAAACAAGAATGCCAGGTGGCCGATTTAGGAAAGTTGTTGTTTTTAAATAGTCCATTACTAATACAGGTGTAGGTAGGTAAGTGAGCATATTTCTGTAAACTGTGTCTGTGTTTACCAATCCCAGCCGAAGTTAAAGTCATCTTAGCCTACAGAAGGGTGTGTAGAAAGACATGCTTTGAGAAATGGATGCATTGCTATAATTTACCTTACGTTACAAATCCTCATACATCTTTTTGGAGAGGGTAAGATCTCATAGCTATAGCGCTTATTTTTTTGTAGCATGAACCCAGAATTCTGGCTTATTGTGACACGTAATCTACAGTAGTGGCCAAAATTGTGGAAACCTTTTGGGAAAAGTGTATTTTTGAGGTTTATAACACCACTTTTTTTTTTTTTTTTGGCGTTTCAAGATAATCCTTTTCCACTCCTGGAATGGTCTGGGAATAGCCCAGACTTTAACTCAATTGAAAATCTATGGAGCCGACTAAAGATACTTGTTAGTCAGAAGCGACCCAGCAATAAAACCCAGTTAATAGAAGCAATCCTTCAATCTTGGTTTCATATTATAACAGCTGCAGAACTCAAAGACTTGGTTCACTCCATGGGAAGACGTTGTAAGGCCATAATTCACGCTAAAGGTTACCCAACCAAGGATTAACTGAGGTGATAATTTTTGTATATCTCGTTTCACTTTTCCTCGTTCATAAAAGTTATTGCATTACATTCTTGATTAAAGTATCTTTCCATTGATATATAATTTTATGATACTACTAAAAAAAAAGTGGTGTTATTACCAAGTTTTAGAAAATACACTTTTCCCAAAAGGTTTCCACAATTTTGGCCACTACTGTACTCAGTGTTATTGGCTGAGTCGTGTTATGGTCCTTGTTTTTTTAGTCTGATAGTTAGCAACGGTTGGTTTTGTTTTCCCAATAGTGGTATCCTTTCCTTCCCATTTCCAGGTGGATATAATGATATTTGCTGCTTTTCACTATTTCAAGCACTAATGTTACAAGAATTAACTACAGGATTTTGCTGGAAAAAACCCCCATAAATACATTCCTGAGGGTTTGAACTTTGAGATCCCCTTGAATTTAGAAACCTTTCAACCATGAAACTGTGAATGAATGGAGAGTAAAAGTATTAAAAGTTCTAAATCGAAATAACTACTGCTATGCTAAAAAAAAATTGAGTAAAACTTGCTTTATAAATAATGGACATTCAACTGATTGGTCCAATTTTCTATTGGGGATATAAACTTTTGTTATTTTATTAGTTTTAATGCGTTTCAATTTTTTTAAAAAAGTTCAAGCTAGATTGCAATAAAGGGACACTCAGTGGCTAAGACGCTGAGCTTGTCGATCGAAAGGTCGGCAGTTCAGCGGTTCGAATCCCTAGCGCCGCGTAACGGGGTGAGCTCCCATTACTTGTCCCAGCTTCTGCCAACCTAGCAGTTCGAAAGCACGTAAAAAATGCAAGGAGAAAAATAGGGACCACCTTTGGTGGGAAGGTAACAACGTTCTGTGCGCCTTTGGCGTTGAGTCATGCCGGCTACATGACCACAAAGACGTCTTCGGACAATGCTGGCTCTTCGTCTTTAAAACGGAGATGAGCACTGCCCCCTAGAGTCGGGAACGACTGGATTGAAATATCCAACTGAACATGAAAAACTAAGCATATTTGAACCTGGTTAGTATTTGAGTGGTAGATCAGAAGAGACTTGATTGGGAAGTGAAGCCTACGCCCTGATTTCTACAGAAAGGCTATCGTAAAACTTTGCAACCAGGAAAATTATATTACGAAATGATATGAAGGAGCCTTTGAAAAATAAAAAAGCTGTAAATCCCTTCAGCACAGAATAGAAAGCTGGCAAAAGACCAGAATTTTGTTTTTATTCCTCTTTAAAGAACAAAGAAAGTTAGGTGTGGCCAGATTCCGCAACTTCCCCAGGCCCTAGTTTCCTTTGGAGAGGAATAAGTTTACTTGTATTGGAATGCAAGGAGCAATTTTCAACAGAAATCTTGCTTTCCCTCTAAAGCACAATAACCATTATAAACATTTTTCAGAAAAATGTATTTCTAAATAAGCGGAGAGAAATATTTTAGCTTTAGCCTACTCAACCTCAAGCTGTAGATCTTTGTCTAACGTGTGATTTCTCAATCTTACCAAACTTTAAGAAAGGTGGACTTCAACGCTCAGAATTCCCCAGCCAGCAAGATTGGCTGGGGAATTCTGGGAGTTGTAGTCCACACATTTTAAAATTGCTGAGCAATACCTTGTATTCCACGAGAAGATAATTTGGTAACCTCCAGGTATTTTGCACCAGTTATCTGGTCAGCCTAGTGTGGGCAATAAAGAGAAACTGTTTTTATTATTCAATCTATTAATCTGTAGTCTTAAAAAATGTTGCAGTTGCAAATATATGGAATATATATATGACTTATTGGTTAACAACTTGTGCTATAAATATTTCAGTTTCCTACAGCTGGAACTAAACTTTGGTACTTCGGCGTAATCCTTCTGCAATTTACTCCATCGTAATCCTTTTGTAATTTTCTCTCGTGTGTTGTGTGTCCGAAAACCACTGCCAGACTCTGAATATTACTTCATTTTTAATGTGGGTGTTGTTTTTCATAACTATTGCAAGGACCTGAAGGGAAGTTGAAAACAAGAACGAGCAATGCTGATGAATTTAGCAGGTCAAAAGTCCATGGCAATAACCCACAGCCTTGTGATAACATGTTCTAAAACAAGCACCAGTGGTCAGTTTTAGAAATGCTACATGTTTTTTCTCTCATTTACTGCATGACCCCTGTCCCCAAAATCATAGTGTAATCATCAGGAGCTTTTCTTTCAAGTTCTAGCAAGATTAGACTCATGCTATGACTGTTACATTTGGATGTTTTCTATTTTTGTTGTACAGGGTATTTGTTAATTTTGTTGATTCTCCATGTTTATATTCTTTTTCTACTCTTGTAAAAACAGATTCTGGTGTGCACAACACGGAATACCAGGTTGAAGTCTAGGGGGCATGTAATAATCATATTTTAAAAGCAGCTATCTTATAATAATACAATATGTGTTTCTTTGCTGCTGATATTCACGCTGTCAAAGAGGCACGATGGTTTCCTTATTAGAAGTTATTCACCCAGCATTAATCTGTTTTTTTGGCTTTGCTACGGAATTTTAATTGTTAGTGCGGTTTAAAGTCTTGCTCAAAGTTTTATTCTTAGTAAGAAAAATAGAAATAAGTTTTTAGTAGTAGAGCAAGAATACACAGTGTGAGTATTGAAACTAATGACCTATCTCTGTTTCTTCACATCCTCCATAATTGCATGAGGAAGACATTGTATTGAACGAGAAGTAATAGAACTGACTGTTGTGACTTTTAGGCTGGAGCAGTATTTCTCAATCCTGGAAACTTGAACCTTTTGTAGACTTCGATTCCCAGAATTCCCCAGCCAGCATGCTGGTTAGGGAATTCTGGGAGTTGAAGTCCGGACATTTTAAATTTGCCTTGGTTCAGAAACAAAGAGTTGTGGGAATAATGTTTTGAACGTCTCTTGCAGAAAAAAGTATTGTACGACTAGAAAACTAGCATGCATACTTTCTGCTTGAAGTTAGGTAGGGGTTTGTTCTCCTCCTCCTCCTCTTCATGCTGACATGGTGTTACACTAGGAGTGGGGAGACTCAGGTTTCAATTCTCCCCCAGCCATGGAAGCCAGGTGAATGAGCTGGAGCCTATCACTTTCTCTCAGCCCCCAACTGGGAGGTAAAAGAACATCTCCCTGCAAATCTATATTGGACCAAGATGGTAGATCACAGTCCATTACTTTCAGTGAAGAGGCCTTCTTTATGCAATGGCTTGATTCAGGCTGATTATAGCATCAAAACCCACATTGGCAGGTATCCTTCCATGTTGAATATTTTAAAGCAATATTTCCTCGTTTGAAACGTTACAAACCTTAGCCTACAGATTCAACCTTGCTGGCAATGTTGATGGATGTATTTATTTATAATAAGACTATCACCCTACGAGAGAATTTAAATTATAGAGCAGGGTCTTGAACCCAAAACTGCTGTGTACATGGAGGTGCCTTTCAGACCTATAATTTATGTCTGAAAGGAGACAGAGCAAACTCAAACTAATTTGCAGGTTTTATTGTCCTGTTGCTAACAAAATTGGTAGGTTTTCAGCATCTGCAGCAAGCGGACCTCCACATGATGAACTTGAAGATTGTGAATTTGGATAGATCGGTTCACTCGGTTACCGATTCACATATGAACTTCCTAGCAATTTTGCTATTATTGTGTCTGTTCCAGGGATGAAATGCTCCCGGATCGGACAACTGGATCGCCCGATCCGGTAGTGATTTTTTTCCCTGTGGTTTGGCGATCTGGTAGCAAAACATGGGGCTTCCCTTGAGGTGTACCCGGAGGCTCCAACTGGTGCAGAATGCGGCCGCGCAGGGGATTATGGGAGGGACAGGGTGCTCCCATGTGACACCTCTCCTGCGTGAGCTGCATTGGCTCCCAGTGGACTTCTGGGTGCGCTTCAAGGTGTTGGTTACCACCTTTAAAGCGCTCCATGGCATTGGACCTGGGTATTTGCGGGACGCCTTCTGCCGCCAATAGCCTCCCACCGGCCAGTACGCTCCCACAGAGAGGGACTCCTCAGGGTGCCGTCGGCCAGGCAGTGTCGGCTGGCGACCCCCAGGGGGAGGGCCTTCTCTGTGGCAGCACCCGCCCTCTGGAACGACCTGCCCCTGGAGATACGCAGGATATCAGATCTCCGGGTTTTTCGCTGTGCCCTAAAAAGTTTTCTCTTTCAAGAAGCAGGGCTGGCATAACACCCCCCCCCCCCTTTTTTAAATATTTTTTAAGATTTTAGATTTTTAAATTGTCCAATTGGGTTTTAGTTGAGGTTTTTAAACTTTCAGCCAAAATTTATAATTCTTTTAAATTTTGCATTGACTCTTTTTTATTTCTGGCTGTGCACTGCCCTGAGTCCAGCAGGAGAAGGGTGGTATATAAATTAAATTAAATAAATAAATAAATAAAATAATTGACGCCCCAGTGTCATTACTCCCTGGTTTTAACCAGGAACCAGAAGGTTCCGGTAAGGAAGGTAAGTAGATTTCACCCCGGTCTGTTCCTGAGACTATGGCACAACTGACATGTTTTGTGCACTACCTTCCTTAGTCTCCTAACTGAAACATTTCATAAGGGGTTCCATAAATTCACTGCGGTTGCAAATATTTCTCCCTCTGCATTAGCCTTGCTGATGAATTTGATTGCAGTTTCTGAACAACGCCTGGCACATTGCCCGTGTTTACACCCAGACATATAGATTTACTTGGGGCCACTCTCGAAAGGTTTGCATAACCTCAATAGCATTGAGTCAGCTCAGCTCAGCTCAAAACAAACTCTTATTTTTGACTCCAGCGAGAAAAGAAAATCACATTTCATATGAAAGGCTACTTAATAAGTAGTTCTGGTCAGTGGCCCATCACTAGTATGCTGCATACTACCAAATTATTTTCCTCTCCCAATGCCCCCTTGCATCATTGGTGACTGTTCTTTGCTAAGTCCAAAGGAATTGCTCCCTGGAGAAGCACTGACTTGAGCAAATATAGTATTGTCACCCTCTCCCTATATACAGTACAGGTCATCCTCCAGTTACAGCAGTCCATTTAGTGACCGTTTAAAGTTACAACGGCACTGAAAAAAGGGACTTATGACCGTTTTTCAAGCTATAAAAATCGAATAAATAAATGAATAAATCTGCAACGTGTCAGCTAAACTGAGAGATTTATTTATTTGTTTGTTTGTTTGTTTGTTTATTTATTTATTTATTTATTTATTTATTTATTGCATTTCTATGCTACCATCCTGCTGGAGGCAACTAGGCAGCTTACCGACATACAATTAAAACATAACATAAAACATTAAAACGATACATTCTTTATTTAAACTTGGAAAATTCCTGGAAGAAGGCAAACTACTGTTCAGTGGCCAAGGAGATTAAATCTTTATTTATTAACTAGATTTATAAAGGCCACCAAACTCGAATGATATGACTCTGGATGGTGAAAATCTATTCGTGAAGTCAGCAGAAAATGAGATTCACTTGAAGGACAACTTACTTTCACATAGTCTTCTGAGGAAAGGACTAGCAGCTCCAATGAGGTGCCTTTTATAAGACGTTAGTAGCACCACACCAGTGGTAAACATGGAATTTGGAGCCATGTGAAGGAGGGCCACTTCCAGCCACTTCCGAAAAACCTTGCCAAGAAAACTGCAGGGATTTGACCACTTCCCATTAAGTGTTCATAATATTCATAATAAGCCCATTGCTTATCTCAGTTCTACAAGGTTGGGGGGGGGGGATTTGTTGATTTGGTTCTGGTGTACCCCTGTATTACAGAATGAGAAAAAATATCTAATATAGACCTTTCTATAGAATAGAATTTCAGGGACGTGGTGGCTCAGTGGCTAAGCTTGTTGATCGAACTGCCTTCAGCGGTTCAAATCCCTAGTGCCGTGTAACAGGGTGAGCTCCCGTTACTTGTCCCAGCTTCTGCCAACCTAGCAGTTCGAAAGCACGTAAAAAATGCAAGTAGAAAAATAGGAACCACCTTTGGTGGGAAGATAACAGCGTTCCATGCGCCTTTGGCGTTGAGTCATGCAGTCCACATGACCACGGAGACGTCTTCGGACAGTGCTGGCTCTTCAGCTTCGAAACAGAGATGAGCACCGCCCCCTAGAGTTGGGAAAGACTAGCACGTATGTGCGAGGGGAACCTTTACCTTTACTATATAATAGAAGGGTATTTTTGTGAAATAGCACATTACTCATACTTTTTTGAAGTTACTCATGCGCCACAAGATAGTTATACATAGATACAGTGATGTAGTAATGAGATGGAATGAACTAATAGCCAAAAAAATTCCAAAGGGAGGAAATTGCTAATTCTCCCCCTCCCCAAAGCCTTGTTGATATTTTGCAACAGCAAGGATACAATTAAGTTATAGCACATTTTAGCTGTTGGTTTATGATGCTACTGAATGAGTAACCAAGTCAGCTGAATCTGTTCTTACGTTATGCTGAGACTAGAACCAGAATTGATGCAGTGATTCAGATGTTGAGTTGGAATGAGAGACCCAAGTTTTGTTCCTCCTTCAGAAGTTCGCTGAATGGCATTGGGCAATTCACTTTCTCACAGCCTGCCTACTTCACATAGTTTTGGTTGAGGGCAAAAAAAAGAAAAAAAAAGAAAGAAAGAGGCAGCACCGTGGATGCTACCGTGAACTTCTGAACTTCTGAAGGAAAGTAGAATACAACTATAAGCAATACACAAGCATTTCACCAGCCAGCTCTTTCATTCCTTTATTCCAACGAGAAATGGATTTGGATAATAGGAAAATAGGTAAATAATAACGGATTGGCCTTCGTCATCGTTCCTCTACTCTTTTTATCATGGGCACATTCAGCTGATTGTTGTGAAGTTCATAAATAATTTCTTCCTTTTTAACCATCCTCAGGTTTCTGTATTGCGGTGTTGCAATCTTGAGCAAAGGCAGTACAGCAAAACCTCTGGTCACGACCATAATGTCAGCTTTGGAATCCGTATTAGGCCGGAAACTTCCACGCTGCCACCTTCTTATGTATGGGAAAGTAGGAGGAGGGATTTAGTAGAAGATAATGTATTTAGACAAAATAGCATTCTTCCTTTCGGCCAAGGTCAGGACGATCCTGCATCTGGAGGAGGAGTGGTTGGAGTGATGTCTCGAGATGGGACGGATGGTCATTGGAACATGTAATGGACTGATGGGTGCAGGGAATGGTTTTGGGGGTTTTGATTTACTGAGGGAAAACCTGGACTTCTCAGATTTGGGTTTTCCCAGATGTGCCAGTATACCTACTCTAATAAATGGAGCTTTGAGAAAATGCTTGCTTCGGAGATTTTAATTGGAGTTGGGGTTTTCTGGAACGCTGACACATAATTTGTTTCATAATTTTGGTCGCAACCTGATTTGGTATTGACCCAAACCTACTTTTGGAAATTCAGCGCTTACCAAAAAAAAAAAAATGGCGGGGAAGGGGAAATCAGCCGTGAAAAAAAAAATGTTAATTTTGTGGTCGGAACCCGATTTGGTCGTGGTCAGAAGCGTTCGTGACCAGAGGTTCTACTGTATAGAGCAGTGATGGCTAACCTTTTTGCCATCGCGTGCCAAAAATGGGAGGAGCATGGTGGGGTCACACGCACGTGTGCCCACATCCATAATTCTATGCGCCCTGCCCCCCCTGTGCTCCCCCCGCTTTTGGCACGCGATGGCATGGTGGGCCCGGTAGGCCCATTTTTTGCTCTCCCCAGGCTCCAGAGCCTTTATAGGAGCCTGGGGAGGGCAAAAACGGCCTTCCCCACCCCTCCAGAGGCCGGAAATAGTGTGTTTCCTGACTTCTTGTGGGCCCAGAAGGCCCAAAAATCAGCTGGCTGGCACATGCATGCATGCTGGAGCTGAGCTCGCGTGCCCACCGATATGGCTCCACGTGCCACCTGTGGCACCCGTGCCATAGGTTCGCCATCACGGGTATAGAGAATGAATATGAAGAATATTCTTTATTTGAGCATCTGTTTGAGGAATTGATTTTGGGGTCCATTTTGACAGTTCCTTTTTCCCCCCCCCCTTCATTCTTCCTGTAGATGCTGACCTCAGCATAGAGCAAACCGCTTGGGGGGACAGTGGTGTTTATTACTGCACCGTGACATCTTCTCAAGACTTGCAAGGCAACAACGAAGCCTATGCTGAACTCATCGTATTGGGTAAGTGAGGACACTCGTATTGAATGCAAATAATAGGAAGGAGAACAGGACACCTTAATTACATTAGCTCCCTCAAAGGTAGGAAGCCACTTGGGTGGCAAACAGGATCTCACTCACAAAACTTGGCCACATCACCTCCCGTCCATTAAAAAGGTAAAATTTGGTTTTGATTTGCCCGTAGAAAGAATGAGTTCACGGCATGCAGCTCATATTATTGAAAAAGTGTCCTTATTGCTCACACAAAAATGCACACGGCCTTGGTTCACACCTGCACCAAAGCATAGCGTTTGGTTTTACATAGCCTATTGGGCAAATCTAGCCATTCTGGTTCATAAACCATGGTTTAAGGCTTTGCATGTTGTAGGGACCAATATTTGGCTCAGCAAAGCATGACCGATGACCATTGTAGTGTGAAACACACCTATAACCACGTCAACCACAATTTTTCTCCCACCTGGCCCATTTTTTTATTTACAGATTGGGCTTTTCTTGTTTTTAAGTAGGAGGGAAATTTCAGAATTACCATCTTCCCACTCCCAATCGTTTGTGTTCTAAACTGAAGCACTCCAATCTACTCTGCTCTTGTTCTCCCCCCCCACCCCCCATATCTGTATAGGTCCAGCCTGAGAGATAGAGTGTATGTGTTTCATCAGCACTGTTCTGCTTCCTTTACTGTGTCCTGGCCTTGCACTGTCTGCTTAATTTCCAGCTGGGTCAGTCCCAGTGCCTTGCCTGCAATAGCCCAAGGTGCTACTTCTCTCTCTGTCGCCATCTTTTTCATACCTAGGTGTGTCTGAACACATGCATCAGTAGGTATGGGAAAATTGCCCTTCCAGGGATATTACTGTATTCTTTTGTGGTCATTAAAAGAAATGCCAGTAGGCTAGACAAAGCAGGATATTCTGAAACAGGTTAAGATTTCATTTATTTTCACAAAGATTATTTCAATACACTCTCTGCCCATGAAAATGATAACCTGGTTGCAACCTCAATCTTGGCAACTTTAAAATGTTGCCAAGATTGTTGGCAACAATGTTTCAAAATGACAGTGTTGGCTGGGGAATTCTGGGAGTTGAAGTCTGCACATCTTAATGTTGCCAAGGTTGAAAAACATTGTAGTCAAACTCAAAACCTGGGAGCCGGAGCCGGCCTTTGGGACTGCCCTGGAAACAGCGAGGGACCAACCCCGCGGTGCCTCTGCCAGTGAAAACGGAGTTCGGGAGGGCCATGTGTGGCCCACTTGGGCTCCATTTTTGGCTGTGACTGCCTCCTGCAGGCCTCTGCCAACGAAAACAGAGCCCAGATGGGCCTGTGCGCAGGCTCCCCGAACTCCATTTATGCTCTAAACACTGAAAAATCACTTTTATCTTTTAATTTACCTTCTGCGTTAGGTTTGACTCTCTCGAGTAAAGTATATAGAGCTGAAACAGTAATGCTAGAATATATTTTAAAGTCCATATTATGCCATTATCATAATAGGTTATCCAGACGAATAAGACCCTCTGCTCACAGATGATAAAAATAACATATCTGGTAGAAGACAGCTAGAAGCAGGATTGGGCAAATTAACAGAGTACAAAAGGATAGGTATAATTTCTCACCAAGTTAGCTGTAGGAAATCTCTATGCATATACAATGGATTGTACTGAGGATAAAAAGGAAGAGAGAGCTATTGAGTTTCCTACCTTTCTGGTAAGCTTCTCTGAAACATCTGGCTGGCTACTATGGATTGTTGGACAGCAATAGCACTTAGATTTATATACCGCTTTATAGTGCTTTACAGCCCTCTCTAAGCGGTTTATAGAGTCAGCATCTTGTCCCCAACAATCTGGGTCCTCATTTTACCAACCTTGGAAGGATAGAAGATTGAATCAACCTTGAGCTGGTCAGGGTTGAACTTCTGGCAGTGGGCAGTTAACCTGCAATACTGTATTTTAACCACTGCGCCACCACGGTTCCTTTCCAGTAGCCTTTCCATGACATCTTAATTGTGTAGTAAACTGTCCAGAGTCGCTTTGCACAGTGAGATGTGCATATCAATGGAATGAATGAATGAATGAATGACTCTGTGTGGGAGGGACAATAGGGCAAAGCAATGTCCCATGCATTATAATTTTACTGTGCAAATGACAGAATTTGTATCGTTTCTGGGTTGACTGAGATATCTGGACATCATTGTGGTTCGTCCTGGACACTTCGAAGCTTTTCCCAATCTGGTACCCTCCAAAGTATCTGCAATTACGGCACAGTTACCTCTGAAGGATACCAGATGTGAGAAAACTGGATTCAATTGCTTATATGACAACCAAAGTTAGATGCTGGGCTTATTGGTGTGACAAGGGTGGATTTGATTTAAATCACCTCGATTTAAATCATAACTTTCAAAGAGCGACTATCATCTCTGTCCCGCAGCAGCTCCTCCTCTCACCCGCTGTTGACTCACTGACAGTCCCATTCACTTTAATGGGACAGCTGGTGATGCGGCAGGGACACAACAAGGTGAGGGACGTGGTGGGCAGCAGGTGAGTGGATGCCCGCTAACAGGTGCTGCCATGATGGATCTGAAACGACAGGTGCTCTTTAAATGTAAGGACTCATTCTTGCTGGTAGTTAGAATCTTTAATAATAATATTTGCAAACAAAATGAAGATTTCCTATTTAGTTGCAGAGCTTGGATTCGTTGAATTGAGTTTACCAAAAATGTAAATATTGCAGAATATACAGCCTCATGCTACATAACTAAGCTCCATTTCACACTGCTGAATAAACTAAATTATGAATGTATCTTAAACATGCAAACTATCTTTAGATAGACTGTTACTCCAAAAGGATTTTATTAAAATAGAATAGTACAACAGTGGACAATAGAATAGTAGAATAGAATTCTTTATTGGTCAAGTGTGATTGGACATACAAGGAATTTGTCTTAGGTGTATATGCTCTCAGTGTACATAAGGAGAATAAAATACATTCATTCTTCAAGAATAAAAAGATACAACACTTAGTGATAGTCAAGGTTACTAATAAGCTATCAAATCGTGCTAGGAAACAAAAACAATATAGTTGAAAGATACAAGCAACATGATTACAGTCATAAGTGGGAAGAGATAGATACTGGGAAGGAAGAGAAGATTGATAATAAAGACTTAGTGAATAGTTTGACAGTGTTGAGGGAATTATTTGTTTATCAGAGTGATGGCATTCGGGAAAAACCTGTCCTTGTGCCTAGTTGTTTTGGTGTGCAGTGCCCTATAGCATCTTTTTGAGGGTAAAAGTTGAAACAATTTATGTCCAGGATGTGAGAAAACTAAAAAAAATAAAAGTAAAAAAAGATAGAAAACTTATCTTTAGATTGATTTTTTTACTCCAAAAGCATTTTATTAAAATAAATGTGATACAAATAATAATTTAAAAAATCCGATCATCCATTTTTATCCACCCTGGGTGTGACCCTACGCAGCTTCTAAAGTACCGTCTGGTGCTTGTGACCTGATTTTCTTCCCACACATTGGTAATGTTGTCACCAAGATGCTCCCTGCAGAATTGTGTGTGTGTGAGTTCCTCCCGCTAGAGGGAGCAGACCAAGCAGAAGTTTGTGTGTCCCTGGGTAGCGTCGATGCACAACATTATTGTTTTGAGGTTGGGCTTCGTATTAACAGCAGTGAGGTGGTGGTGGTGGGGAGGGCTGTTTCCCTTCAGATACCAGAGTCTCTGGAGATCGACTGTCATTTCCTGTTTCTGCCAAACTCCTTGCTGAGAGCTGCGATGGATGGTGTACCTGGTAGAGCCAGGATAAATTGTTCAACAAACAAAAATATATATGTAGGGCCTTATCTGGGAAGGGAAATCTTTCAAACATACTGCTCTGTAAGGGTGTGTTAGGTGTGTGTCTATGCACCTTCCTTTTCCGGACTTAGAGGCCCTTGGCAATGCTCTTCATAAGCACTCGGCTTGTTACCTTCTAAGCCAGGGGTCCCCAAACTTGCAGCTTTAAGACTTGTGGACTTTAACTCCCAGAATTCTCCAGCCAGCATAGCTGGCTGGAGAATTCTAGGAGTTGAAGTCCACAAGTCTTAAAGCTGCCAAGTTTGAAGACCTCTGTTCTAAGCTTCCCTCATATCTCGAAGATGAAAGCCGTAAGCTTAAACGCTCATCACTTCTCTGCCAAAAGAATTATGCCTTGTTCGTGTGGTGATAACCCATTGTGGCAGGAAGAGTACGTTTTTTCCATGTTCTTCCCTGGGGCCAGTTTGCTTGAAACCGATATTAAAAAAAAAAAAAGAACAGAAAACTTGTCTTGGGTATAATCATTATGGACCAGCCAAATTGACTAGCTAAATAATTGAAAGGGCTTGCATTGTATGCAGCAGAGGTGGCCAGAAGGTTGATGGATTTACTGAGAATACTCCAAATGTTTTGTATTAGCTAGGCGTGAACTCTTAACTCTTGGTGTGGAACAGCAGTGACACAGTTTTTCTTATCGTCTAAGGAAACTTGTGGGGAGATAGAGAAGAAGAGAAGCCATGCAGGAAAGGATGTGGGTGCAAATTGTAGATCGCTGACTTAGTTCCTGGACTGACCATGTGTCAGATATGCAGGTTCAGCAGTTTGGCCTTGGCTTTTTCAGCCTCTCTTTTACAACTAATTTCCACGCAGGATTCCAGTGAAGCATCGGAGTGGTGCGGCAGCCTAGAGGTGGAGCTCTCGCCTCACCATCGGGAGGCTGCGAGTTCGATCCTAGGTAGAGGCAGATATTTCTCTCTCTGGGCACACTTGAGAATATATCTGCTGAACAAAACTCCGCATTGGCGACAGGAAGGACATCTGGCCAGTAAACACTCGGCTCCATTCAGTTGCTTAGACTCCACCCCGCTAGGGATTATGGGGTCATTAAAAGAGGATGACGATGATGATGATTCCAGTGAAGCATCGTCAATCTACTAAGCTCGGTGTTAATGGTATCCGTGCTGTGTGAGAGTAGTTGCTTGTGAAGGATACGGGGGTCCCTCGGTTAACAGTGGTAATTGGGACTGAGGACTCCAGCGCTATGCAACAGTGTCATGAAGTGTGATGTCACACGACATAGGATGGCAGTTCCAGTCGCCCTCCTTAGGTGACTCCCAATGAGATTGCAGCATCCGATGGTCACGTGAGCAAACTTCTGCAAACTTCCACATTGACATTGCTTGTCAGAAGCCAGCAGTGAAAGTTGCAAGTTGGGGATCATGTGGCTGCAGGGCGCTGCGATGTCACAGTGGCGAGCTGGCCGCTAAGCACCTGAATCGCGATCACGTGACGTGCGGTCAATCAATGTGCCAAGCATCCTTGCTGGGCTGCTCCTACTGTAAATGCCTTTACTAACTAGTCGTGTCCAACTCTTTATAAAAATCTCCTGGCAACTTTTCCTGTATGGGATGGAATTTAGTTGATGCCTTCCATGAAGCCCGTCCCGCCAGTCCCTTTCTCTGGCTCAGAAAGCCTTACTTCTGTGTCAGCCAGATATCTTCGTAACTTTTTTCCTGTTTTGTTTTGTTCTGTAGGCAAGTCCTCCGGTGTCTCAGAGCTTTTGCCAGGCTTTCAGATAGGGCATATGGAAGGTACTGCCTTTTTTCTTCCATGCTTACTTTCTAAGTGGTTGGGAAAGGGTTGACTTCACTCCCTCCCTATTATTTTAATTTTTTCCCCTCTCCTTGAATTTTCTCAAAGTTAGAAGTAGAAGCGCTTGGAATGCAAAGGATTTTGAAATGCTTGCCTGTCTGTCTGTCTGTCTGTCTTCCTTCCTCATTTACTGTCACCATTTTGCAACATTTCCGTTCTCCTCGTACAATGGCCCCTTGGCACCATTGCAAAAATGCGGGCTTTAGAGCGAAGGGATATTGTATTGTGGAGCTTTGGGCCGCGTTACAAATGCAATCCATAGTCTGCTTCATACCTCTCTCTTTATGTCATGTTGGGCCTGGAAGCTAGGATTTGCTCTTCCCTTCCTGTACTGACTGTTCATGGCAAGCTGCAGTATGGTGGGGGGCCTTCTTTGGAAAAGACACTTCTGAGCCTGAATTGTTCATCAGTCCTCTGTCCTTGTTCTATGGCCCCCCTTTGAAATACCTTTCTGCTTAGTGTAAGTTGAGGTCAAGAGCAAGGGTGGGATTCAAAAATTTTAGCAACCAGTTCTCTGCCCGGTTGCTGGGTGAGTGTGGCCATGGTGGGCATGGCCTACTTGGCTTCCTGCACCATGCCGGGGTAGGGGGGAGCTTTTTGCCCTCCCCAAGCTCCAGAGGCTTTCTTCCCCTGGGTTCCGGGCTCCGGAGGCCGGAAACGGGCTCGTTTCCAGAATTTCCGGGAGGCCTGTTTTTTGCCCTCTCCAGGCTCCAGTGGCTTTCCTTGAGTCTCCGTAAGGGCGAAAACAGCCTTCCCTGTGCTCCGGAGGCTGGAAATTAGCATCCGGTTCGCCTGAACCAGTCCAAACCGGCTGAATCCCGCCCCTGGTCAAGAGTCTCCCTGGTTGGAGTTATTAGGCCCTGCTTAAAGGATTGTTCTTTCAAATCCCTCAGAAGTATTTGGTAGGTGGGATTTTCCATCTTGTTATGAAGTATAAACTGTCACTATAATAAAGTCCAATACTTTACAAATAATATGGGAGGGGGAGGGGGAAATGTTCAGAATCAGTGTTATCCATCACAAGAGGATATGTATGTCCAAGTGAAACAAGATCAGCATGGGAAGTCCTCAACTTACAACAGTTCGCTTAGGGACCGTTGGAAGTTACAACGGCGCTGAAAAAAGTGACTTATGACCATTTTTCACACTTAACGACCTTTCCAGCAGCCGCATGATCATGTGATCAAAATTCAGATGCTTGGCAACCGGTTCATATTTATGACCTTTGCTATGTCTCGAGATCATGTGACACCCCCCCCCCTTCTGCGACCTTCTGATAAGCAAAATCAATGGGAAAGACAGATTCACTTAACAACCGCGGGTTACTAACTTATCCACTGCAGTGATTCACTTAACAACTGAGACAAGAAAGGTCGTAAAATGGGGAAAAATTGACTTAACAAATGTCTCACTTAACAGAAATTTAATTGTGGTCGTAAGTCGAGGACTACCCACATAAAGAGGAACGGAAAAATTGCACCTGAAATGGCCAACTGAACAGATCAGTTTATTCCAGAAGTCTGCCCATCCTTTGCTAAGGACTGCTATCTTAAAAGTCTATGGAGACTCCTTTATTTGGGGTTTTGCTCCACTCAAATGAAGGGACTTTTCTGAAACCTTACCTATGTTTTTGGGAGTCCTCCACTGCAACCCTCCAGAGGAGGGCACCCAGTGCATAGAATCAAAACTTAATCTCCTATAGCCGTGATGGCGAACCTATGGCACGAGTGCCACAGGTGGCACGTGGAGCCATATCTGTGGGCACGCGAGCTCAGCTCCAGCACGCTGATTTTCGGGCCTTCTGGGCCCACCAGTCGGCAAACAGGCCATTTCCAGCCTCCGGAGGGCCTCCGGGGTGTGTGGGGGGGGGGAGGCCATTTTCGCCCTCCCCAGGCTCCTAGAAAGGCTCTGGAGCCTGGGGAGAGTGAACTACCGAGCCCACTCTGCCATCACGTGCCAAAAGTGGGAGCGGGGGGCATGGGGGGATCACATGCACATGTGTGGGGGGGACGGGGTGCATAGAATTATGGGTGTCGGCACGCGCACGTGTGACCCCTCCGTGCTCCCCCTGCTTTTGGCACGCGATGGCAAAAAGGTTAGCCATCACTGTCCTATAGATACCAAAAGGAGGGCTGTTAGTGAGATGCTGGGGTTGTTTCCCCCATCTTTATAGACGTTAACAAACAGACAACAGCTGACTCTCTCGATACAATGGGATTCGTTGGTTGTATCTCTGAGGGCTGCTTCCCATGGTTTCTTCCTAGATTGGGTCTTTGTGGTCTTGGTTGTGCTGGCCTTCTTTCTGGTCTTCCTGCTCCTTGGAATCTGTTGGTGCCAGTGCTGCCCCCATACCTGCTGCTGCTATCTTCGATGTCCTTGTTGTCCAGAGAAGTGTTGCTGCCCCGAAGCACGTAAGTTCCTTTTACGGATCCGGTTTCAGCTTTCCCTGGAAGTGGTTCAACAGATCTTCTCGAAACATCTGTAGTTGTTCGTCTCTCAAGGAACAGGTTCTTCTTCTTCTTCTTGTCAATAGAAGAAATATGAAGAAATAAATATGTTATTTGTATTTATACAAGCAAAATATTCCGGTCTCAAAAGAACAGGTTCTTCTTCTTCTTCTTCTTGTAAGTAGAAGAAACGTGAAGAAATAAACATGCTGTTCGTATTGATTCAAGCAAAATGTTCACAGTCTGATGACTTCCAGCTGTGTTGGGTTGGGAGTGCTGTAATCCAGGGGTGGGATTCAACCGGTTCGGACCGGTTCGGGAGAACCGGATGCTAATTTTACATCTGGTTCGCCGAACCGGTAGTTGCAAGGACTGGCTGGCCCTTCCCCACCCCTCCCAGGAGTCTCCATGTGGCCCGTTTTGGATGCCAGGTAAGTGCAGCATTCCCGTGGATGCTCTGGGAGGGTGAAAAACAGGCCTCCTGGAAGTCTGGAAACGGGCTCGAGGAAACTCTCCGGAGCCTGGGTGGAGAAGGTGAAAACGCCCCCCCCCTCCATGGTGCAGGAGGCCCAGTAGGCCACGCCACCATGGCCACGGCCACCCAGCAACTGGGCAGAGAACCGGTTGCTAAAATTTTTGAATCCCACCCCTGCTGTAATCCCTTGCTGGCTGCTGGAAATTTGGAAGTTAGTCCAGCAGATTGAGAGGGCCACGGGTAAGGAGGAAATGCTTAGCAAGGCATGGCTGGAGAGGGGTGGGTATACTGAAGCCATCCCGCTCAGAACTACAGCAACAAACAGAGTTCAGGCTGGCTATCCAGATTCCTAAACTGGGTGTATTCAGGATGTGTCTAAAGTTACACTATTGTGTTTCTGATGCTTTAATTTACAGTCAAACTTAAAAGGGCTCCCTAAGAACATTTAAGCAAAAGGAGTCCTTGTTTTATGACCGCAATTAGGACTCTGGAATTCTGGTCACTAAGTGATGTGGTGGTTAAGCAAGTCATCTTATGACCAGACCCGATTTTAGGGCCATTTTTTTTTTAATCAGGGTTGTTAAACAAATCTAGCTTCCCCTATTGATTTTGCTGGTTGGAATGGGGATTATGTGACTACAGATTACAGCGATTATTATAAGTGTGAGCTGGTTGCCGAGTGCCCAAATCACAATTACGACCATGAGGGTCGTGCGATGGTTGTAACTTTGAGGTTGCAAGACACCATTTCTTTCAGTGTTGTCACAACTTTGAACCATTGTTGCACGGGTGGCCGTAAGTCGAGGCCTACCTGTACAGGTGATCAATATTCCGTGATTCTTTACTTGCATCCCTTACCACCATGCCCTCCTCCTCCTCCCAGCCCAAGATATTAAATTGAAAAAGAAGCACTATTATTAATCCTAGAAGGCCGCAAAGAAATCGAATTTTATCCAGGGATAACCTTCTCAAGGTTAATGGCTGTAACTGTGGGTTGTAATCCCTGCCAAGTGTTTTGCAGGGCCGTACCACTTTGCCACATGCAACGTGTCTTAAAAAGCAAACACCAGCCTTTTATTTGGACTAACTTTATTTCTTTGTCTTTCCAGTGTATGTAGCCGGGAAAGCTGCAACATCTGGAGTCCCCAGTGTTTATGCACCCAGTATTTACGCCTCCAGCAATCCATTGAAACAAGCTCCCCCAGCCACCATGATCCCTATGGGCCCAATGTCTCCAATGTACAATGGTTATGGAGTGGATTATGATCGAGCCAGCTCAAGTAAGTGGCTTGTCTCGATTGAATTGTACTAGCCCTACAGCGAGTTTGCAGTTAGTGGAATTAACTGTCAAAAACAGGGGTGTCAAACTCAATTTCATTGAGGGCCACATCAGGGCTGTGGTCGACGGCTGAGGGGCATGGGCAACTGGGTGGGCGTGGCCAGCTTGATGCCCCTCACTGGGCGTGGCTGACTGGGTGGGTGTGGCCAAGAGGGTGGGCGTGGCCAGCTTGACGCCACTCCCCAAACTGCTGGCATGTTTCCTCTTTGCACTGGGTAGACCAGGCCGAAGCAGGGGTGAAATGCTACTGGTTCGCTCCGGTTCGGGAGAACCAGTAATTAGCTACCAGTTCAGTCGAACCAGTAGTTAAAAAAAGATACCGGTTTCTCCAAACCAGTATTTCCGACGATCAGCTGTGCCGTGCGATTTAGCTTCGCTAGAAAGCAGATCCTGCTTTCTAGCGAAGCTAAATCGCACGGCACAGCTGTACACCCACCCACCCCCGCTACTCTACTTACCTAGTGAAGTCTTCTTTTTCCACGCAAAGCGTGCATTTGGTGCACACTGTGCATGCATACGCAGCATGCTTTTGGCCCGCACCGCGCATGCACAGGCAGCGAACCGGTGGTGATCCGAAGAGGATTTCACCACTGGGCCGAAGTCACCCTGGCCCAATGTTTCCTTTCCCACTGGGTAGACCAGGTCAAGGTGACGCGGGCTAGCTCCTTACATTTTCCAGGACAGCCCTGCGGGCTGGATCCAACCACATTGCGGGCCTTGTGTTTGACACCCGTGGTCTAAAAGATCTTGTGCTACTCTGAGGTTTACCCTTTTGAGTTGTCTCCTTGCATTTTGGATTGTCCTCAATCTAATTGGATGTCCTTTCTGGATGTCCCTAATGCTAGATCTCTTTGACCATTGGAATCAGTTGATAAAAATTGGGGGAAGGGAAGAATTCTCTCTCTCTCTTTGGAAATCTTCAATCAGCAGATTTTTGTTTATGTTCTGGTTCTCTGGTATTAAGCAGAAAGTTAGACCAACTAGTCACTTATTTTATGGCTTGTCAGGGTTTGTATTGTAATGTGCTTAGTGAAAGCATAGCTTACAATGTTGTATTGCAGGCCGCTGCTAGGATTCAGAAGTACAGCCAGTTTGTCTTGCGTACTACTGGTTGCATGTGTCACATCCCTTTTATGGAAACCTTTTTCTGTCTTTTGATTGCATTACAGTTGGTGGAAACAGCTCCCAAGTGCCTCTCCTGAGGGATACAGAAAGTGTGGCAAATGCTGGTAAGAAGCATGGAAATGGAGTACCGAGTTTGCTTAGATATTGTGCTTCGGTCTGATCAGGCATGCTTGGTTGTGGGGAAACCGCTCACGTTGATGATTCAACATTTTGTTCACCAGAGGAATTATAATTATCACATTGCTTCACTTGGCTGATCCAGCTGTTTGCAGCTGAGGGTGATGCTAGTTCTTCTTCCCACCACGTAGAATAGGAAACACTGTTGTAGTGCTTGGCTTCTGGAGTGCCACTATCTTTGCCGCTGAATTTTTAGATCTACCCTTCCTACATAGAATAGGGAAAAAAAAAAAAATCCCCCACTTTTCTCTTAATTGGCGCCGTGCAGCTATGTTAGGATTTCTGCTTGCCGAATTGCTACCTGGTATGACCAAGGTGGAAGTCCAATCCATCTAAGCTTCGTAAAATTAAACCATGCTCATTTTAAACGAAACCCCCCCCCCCTCAACACTTGTCAGAAGGGCTACCTTTTGAAGAGACGTAACCTGAGGCATTTTTTTGAGATTTGGGCAATCGCTGTGCCTGCAAGATTTTGCTAGACATGCGCTGAAAATATGAACTTTTCAAATGTTGGCTCTTCGAGATCAATTCTCAGTCCAGCAGGAAGATCTTCCTTCCCTCCCTCCCTTAGAAGGGAAAACATGCACTC
>WNWU01000046.1:5847834-5863232 GCA_012654045.1 Ptyas mucosa | reverse complement strand
CCCCCCCCCATCCCGTGCGCTTCATGCCACCCGTTACATCTGCTGCAATCAGCAGCACTTGATGCAAAGCACAAAAGGGGGATTACAACTGGCAGAGAAGCTCCTGCCTCCTGTTTCAATTTCAAAGGCGACAGTGATGGGTGAATCACACGATTGCCAACTTAACTTGGCAATCTCCCCAAGGCATACGGCTCCGTAAAAATAAAAAAAATAACAAATAACTGCCCTATGTCCTAAAGCCTGCTCCTGATCTCTCTTCCCCAGCTGTACGCAGTGGTTATCGCATCCAAGCCAACCAGCAGGATGACTCCATGCGGGTGCTCTACTACATGGAGAAGGAGCTGGCCAACTTTGACCCTACTCGCCCAGGGCAGCCCAATGGGAGGCTTGAGAAAGGTACTTTGCTGTGGTCCTTCTTTGTAGGAACGAGAGTGTGCCCAGTTGATCCTTCACTGAGTTGTCACAGCAGCGTGCCCTTTAGCGTTGGGAGGAGAACGGATCATTCATTCTCTCTTGTCTTGTTTTCCAGCCTCTGTGTTGAGTGAACTAAGCTCTCTTCATGAAGATGATCGGCGTTACGAGCTGCGGCAGGGCATGGGGAGGCTGCGTGGACAGGCCATGTCTCCCATCAGTGACCTGGAGGAGGAAAGTATACGGAGCAGCGAGAACCGGCGCTTGCTTCCCCCCGCCTCTTGGCGTGACCGTTATGAGGACTCCCCACCACGAAGCTATGGCCGACGCCCGCGTTCCCGCTCGGTAGATGCTCTAGATGACTATGACCGGGACTCCTACCCTTCCCAGCACAGAGGCCGGGGCCAGCACGGCTCAGACAACGAATGCCATCACCGCGATTATTCTCCTGACTCCCATTACGACTCTGAGCGGTACAGTAGACGCCGAAGTCGAAGTCGGGATGACCTGCGGGATCTGGAGCGAACCCATTATGATAACCGGCTCTTGGAGGAAGCCCTGCGGAAGAAGCAGCGGGCAGGTAGCCGTGAAGACTTGGATCATGGAAGCACCTCCAATGGGAGATCCGGCCACAGGAAAAAACGGGATGAAGATAGCAGTGGCTTTCCTCCGCCGCCTCCGCCTCCGTACACAGAGACCGAATCGGTGTCTTCCCGCAGCAAGGAGGACCGCAAGCTGCGAAGGGTGAGGTTAAAAAAATGGGGAGAAGGATGCACAATTGTAATGCTTTATAAATGGAGATGTCCTGGATAAGGTGAAGTTAGATACAGATTAACAGAGTTGGAAGGGAGCTTGTAGGTCATCTAGTCCATCCCCCCACCCAAACAGACCCTACACCATTTCTGACAAGTGGCTGTCCAGTCTCTTCTTGAAAGCTTCCAGTGATGAAGCTCCCACAACTTCTGAAGGCAACTTCTGTTCCATTGGTTGAGTGTTCTCACTATCAGAAAATTCCTCCTTATTTCCAGGGTTGAATCTCTCCTTGTTCAGTTTCCATCCATTATTCCTTGTCCGGCCTTCAGGTGCTTTGGAAAATAGCTTGGCCCCCTCCTCTCTGTGGCAGCCCCTCAAATATTGGAAGATGCTCTCCTGTCTCCCCTGGTCCTTCTCTTCACTAGACTAGCCCTACCCAGTTCCTGCAACCGTTCTTCATATGTTTTAGCCTCCAGTCCCCTAATCATCTTGGTTGCTCTTCTCTGCACTTTTTCTAGAGTCTCAACATCTTTTTTATAGTGTGGTGACCAAAACTGGATGCAGTACTCTAGGTGTGGTCTTACTAAGGCTTTATAGTTATTAGGCTTATAATTGTCCCTTTGAGCGAGATATTCACATTATTGTTAAGTGTGTATGAATGGTTTGTGCATTATCTTTCATTATCATGCATTTGGTTGTATTTACACTACTTAATGCAGTGTAAACCTACCCAGTCATGCCTTGTTGAATAAATCAGGACCAGACAAACCACAGACCAAATTGAAAGTGTTTTCTGCATGGGATAAATCAAGCAGATTTCCTAGGGTTAGCCCTATTCCTTAAGATCGAATTAGCAATCACTGTTGTAGCAAAGCCCCCCCCCCTTCAAATATTGGATTTATCTATATCTTTTTTATATCTCAGTGAAGTCCTGATCCAAGACGCCAATGTTTGCACCTTGGAGCCTGTCTGCAAAATGTGTGTTTGTGTGTGCGTAGCCAGTGTGGTATTTACTTTTAATCTTGTGTTGTTAATCTTAAAACGATTCTGAAGATACCGGAGGAGATTTTATGGCATGATTAACCTTGATTTTTCTCTTTCCTCTACAGAATCATGCTGTCAGCAGAGAAAGCTTGGTGGTTTAATTCTTTCCGCTCTTTCTGGAATATGAGAGACTGTGGGTTGAATGGCTACAGGAACACTTTCCATGTGTCAGCATTGGTTTTATTCAGGAGAATAAAAGATGAAATGGGACAGCATTAATGTTGGATCTGATCAGTCATCAAAAAAATAGGCTGACTGCACCCGGTCACCTCTCAGTGTCTTAGCTCATTTTCATCAAAAGCAAGCTAGGATTCTCCAAGATTCCTTGAGATTCTTAGTATTATAGACATTGTAAAATACATTTTGGGTACCCCTTTTGAATTTCAGAGCGATCTATTTCTGAATGTGCTATTCTGGAAAGAGGATCATGTGATCGCTGGATACTGTTCAAACAGAAAGGAATTGTTTATTTCATTGAACAACACATGGATACCGAACTTGCCTTTTATTTCCCCCTCTTCCTCCCCCTTGTAATTTTGAAGAGGATTCCAAAGAAGATGCATTTACACGTATTACCTTTTTCATTCTGATTTTAAAGGAGTTCTTTAAACACATTTGATACTTAAATAATGTGACTGTGTGTAATTTTAGGGGTTTGTAGAATCCGAGTATGAAATTACTGATGCTGTAAATATTTAAGTGATAAGCGAGCAAGGTGTTTTTTTTTTTACTTTACAATTTCTGTATTTTTTTTTTTTAATGAGATTACATTTTTATAGTAATGAAAATAAAAAGGAACAGAGCTCCTGTATCGGCTAGGTTCAGCATTTTCAGAGCAGACTGAAATTCCTCCTGTTACCAGTCTTGGTCCAGTCCTCCCTGCCCTTTTATCTTCCAGAAGTGTGAGGTCGCATATTGGACGTCTATAAACATACATTCTGAAAGTTACCCGCCATACTGGAGGACGTGAGAAAATGTGAATGATTTGTTCACTTTAATAAATAACAGATTCCTGCAGTTGCTGTTTCTTTTGAAAACAGTCACCTGTGCATTGTTGGATGACTTACAATTCATCTTTTCCTGAAACTTGTCGTCGGTGCAGTTTTACAGAGAGAAAAATAAATATAGATGGTTCTATACTTTAGAACTGTCCAGCAGGAGACAAAAATTCTTGTGTAGAATTATAACATAATGGGACATTCCATGAGTTGCTAGCACAGAATGCGTTTGTGTTCACCAATTAGGTCAGCTACCTTTACATATCTTGTTGAAATGGCCCTAAAACAAGAAAGACTACCCTTGCTCTTCAATGCCTTCACAATGTAGGGGTGTGTTTTCTGAATAAAAAGGCGAGATTTTTCAATGGTACCTTGGGTATTATTTGTAGCATAAACAGGTGTTCTCAAGGATATGTGTACAAAAATCACGCGTAGCATTTTATTGGGGTGAAACTGCATGCAACAAAGCTGCAGTGAGCAACAAAGCAACACAGAAAATGGTCTCCTGTGTTGAATTCTTGGCAAGCAATAATGTCTCATGGTACAAACTTCCAGCCGTCACTTTTAACTGCCTGATCAATTAGGGTGGGTCCTTCCTAAGTTTCTTTCCCAGCCCAATAAGAGGGTGGGGGGTGGGATTTCTTGTCTCTCTCTCCCTCTTCCCCCAATAAAAAGATTTGAGTATTGCAAAGTGCTAAAGGACTTCTTGAACGAAGCAGTGATGACGATGATGCCTTGGGGAACTTACTAGCATCGTATACTTCTTGGGAGGGCAAACAGGTGCCCCCCCCCCCATGTTTGGCAGTGTTAGAAAAGATTGGACAGATCTTATATGGAAAAAGGCAGTTTAGGCCAGGGCAATTAAAGAAAACAGAATGGCAGTGCATTCATTGGGCTTGAAAACAATGGTTTACAAAAGCCTGCCATACTGAATCAAATGACTCTGCAAAACTGCTTAACTATTGTTTTGCCAAGATTTAAAATGACAGTTTGCAGAATGAAATCTGTTGAGCTGAGCGTTTCATATGTTTGTTTAATGATTTGCAAAACTGGTTTTTCAGTCACTAGATGTCAACTCATGAAATTTTTATTTTCATCAAGCATGTATTTTATGACAGATACAAGTGTAAACATAATTATAAATACATGAAGAGGATACCAATAAAAGAAAACATTAGGACAGGGACGGTAGCCAAGCTGGTGCACTTATGCATGCCCCTTACAGACCACTTAGGGTGAGGTCTACAGTAGACAGTCTTAAGATTAAAGTTTTGGGGGTTTGGGGAAGAAACCACAGAGTGGTTGTGCATTCCAGGCATTGACAACTCTGTTACTGAAGTCGTATTTTCTGCAGTCTAGTTTGGATCGGTTTACTATGAGTTTGTAAATATTAACCTATTTTGGCGACGATCTAATTATAAATTGAATTACTGTTTTCATTAATTCTCATTGGCTCAGGTAACCTAGAGAATCTTATCCCCACCTGATTGCTCTGTGCCTCCGTGTCCTTGGTGGAGCAATTCTTTCTTTGTTGCCGTTGTTCCTCTTGCATGCTTCAATGGAGAGCATGAATTATTTTTAGCTGTGTTTTATCATTGCCCTGGGCCTCCAAACCAATCATCTGTGCAATTCTGTAGAGTCAAAACCCGTCTTCAAAATCCAGCTGATCCTTTTTCTGGCTTCACTAGGATGCTTGTGATGGTGAGAAACAGAAAGACAATACAGGATTCCAAAAAATGGGCCTCAGGAAATAAGATGATTATGGCAAATTGAGATAGAATTGTTTTCTTGAAGGGAGATAGTGATGGATATGAAGGTCTGATAGATGCTTCTATTGATGCTACTGCCATCTTCTTTATTGAGAGATGGAAGTAATGTGACTAAGACAAACACATTCTTCATTCCTAAACAGAAGATTGAAGTGAAAAATCTAGATCAGCTGTAAAGGATTTTTTTAAAAGGCTTCTAATCGCTGTTCTCCCCACAAAATCAGGTTTCAAATTAGTATCTTTAAATGAATCCAACCACAAAGCAATTTTAAAACAGGAACACTGAGTTCAGTAGGTTCAGCTGCTAAGATATGGTTTGTATGTATCTGGCTTAGCACAATGCGAAATCCCAGCTGTTGTTTACCAATTATGTTGAAGATAATTTGAATTTATTCAAGCAAAAAACAGTGGCTTTGCATAATGTTTGAACTCAGCCATTTTCTTAAGATATTGTGGTCCTCTTTTCAGGAGCTGATGGCAAGAATGATGTAACCTGGATGCTTTTTGCTTTTTGTCCTAGTCAAAACTGCTTTTTGCTTTTGTCCTAGGGACCTGAAATGGGATGGGAAGCTTGCTATAGATCGGGGTCTCCAAACTCTTCAGCTCTCTTCATGAAGTTTCAGATTGTTCACTGATTCCCTCAAACCAGGGGTAAAATCCAGCAGGTTCTGACAGGTTCTGGAGAACCGGTAGCGGAAATTTTGAGCAGTTCGGGGAACTGGCAAATACCACTTTTGGCTGGCCCCAGAGTGGGGAGGGAATGGGGATTTTGCAGTATCCTTCCCCTGCCATGCCCACCAAGCCACACCACAGAACCGCTAGTAAAAAAATTTGGATTTCACCACTGCCCCAAACATTTATTATATGAAAATAAGTTAATAAATAGTACTAGTACTAGTAAGTAATAAATATTACTTTATTTATTATGACTGAGTTATAATCTTATAATCTTATTGTAGATTATTCATATAATAATAGTAACATGAACAACGAACCCTTGTTAATGCTGCCTCACCACAAACTACCTCACCATTAGTGCTGATTGGCATGGAACTCTACAGAGACCCAAAGGGATTGAGTCCAATTAACCTTCCATCATTTTTCAACCATCTATTGACTCCCAGCCATTTTTCAACCCATTGATCAGAGCTGTCAAACTCTTGGCTCACGGGCCAGATGCGTCACGTGCTGGCCACACCCGGTTTAGCGAAGGGGGGAAAAGTCCCAATACATCATGTGACGCCTCCATGACACCGTGAGTTTGACACCCCTGCCATAGATAGTCCCATGAATTCTTGAGAGTCCATATTGACCACTTCGATGAACCCTGGGCTAAATCTTCCGTGTTGGCTAGGTGTGCTCTAAGAATAGTGTTTTTTTTCCAAGGACATAGAGGAGAACGACTGTTTCATCAGCATCCTTCTTCCCCCTTGTCGCTCCCGTTTCTTAAATTATTAATAGCTCAATTGTGCTGGCTCATCTCAACATCAGCACCAAATCCGGCTTGTACTTGTGGTGCCCTAGCACCATGTGGCAGGGCTGAGATGCAGAAAACCAACTTTAATCAGAAGGCAAAACCAGTGTGGAAGACTTCTTGCTAATGTTCATCTGCTGAAACATTTATTCTGTCTTTCACACTGAATCCGGTTTCCCCACCCCCCCTTCCAGCATTTTCCTGACTCTGTTCAAAATCAAACTCCATATTAGTTGTAATAATAGTCCATATTAGTTGAAATATTTTTAATGGACTAATACAAGGACACAAAGGACGCGGTGGCTCAGTGGCTAAGACGCTGAGCTTGTCGATCGAAAGGTGGGCAGTTCAGCGGTTTGAATCCCGAGTGCCGTGTAATGGGGTGAGCTCCCGTTCCTTGTCCCAGCTTCTGCCAACCTAGCAGTTCGAAAGCACGTAAAAAATGCAAGGAGAAAAATAGGGACCACCTTTGGTGGGAAGGTAACAGCGTTCCGTGCGCCTTTGGTGTTTAGTCATGCCGGCCACATGGACCACGGAGACATCTTCGGAGAGTGCTGGCTCTTCGGCTTTGAAACGGAGATGAGCACCGCCCTCTAGAGTCAGGAACGACTAGCACATATGTGCGAGGGGAACCTTTACCTTTAATACAGGGACACAATGTGCAAGCTTCCAGGTAGTTTCTCAAGAATTCTCACAAGGGGTGACCCTGATGAGTTTATGCACTGGAGACAAATTCCTTGTGTTTCCAATCACACTTGGCCAATGAAAGAATATTCCTATTCCCTGATGCTTTATTCTCACTCTTTAAACCTTTGATGCAGAATTTCTGAGAACATAAACACTTGCACCCTAATAGGAATGTGGATTTTTTTCCCCTATTCCCCCCCCCCCCTCCCAAAGAGTTGAAGATCCAATATCTGGTTATTACTTGCAAGCAAGCGGTGTGCTAGATTATTTTTTATTTATAAGCACTTGAAAATGTCTAGAAACTGTTGGGAAAAAAAGAGAGACATATTTCAAGTTATTTATTTTGATGTTTATTTGAAAATTGCTTGTGTCTCTTAAAATGTTGTTGACCGGCACTGAGGAAATCTAGTCTCCAAATTAAACACCCCAAACTTAATTTCTTGCAGGCCTCTTCCTCCTGCTGCTCAGCTGATCAGATTCCCACACAGGTGTGCTGTAACACAAAACACCTGATTTTTCTCCAGCCTTTTTTCCAATTCTGATCACCCCAGCTAATACGGTTGGGCATAGACGATGGGGAAATGTAGGTTCCCGTAGGTTTGGCAGGAGCCTCTTCATAACCCAAAAGATTTTAACAACGCACAATGGCAAAAGGACAGAAGGGAAAAAAACAAAAAAAAAATCCCCTCTCCACAAGGCCCACCATTCTCCTTCAGCCGTCACAGGTAACCACAGCCTCACTGCGCACGCGCTAATGGGAGGCCAAAACAGCCGTTAGGATGCTCCGGGTACCACCGACCGACTTCAGCGGCACAACGCACGCGCATTACGGCTCCTTTGAGAACCCCCCCTCCCCGTTTAGAGACAGAGGGAGGCGTGTCTTCTGAGGGATGCTGAAAGGGGCGGGGGATAGGCTTCGGCTGCTGGGAGAGGGGGCGGGGCCTTAGGCGTTGCCTAGCAGCTATATAAGCCACCTCTTGGCCGTTACTCTCCGTGTTCGACGCCGTCGACGATCTCGTGTCGGTTGGGGAGGCGGACAGGTGAGCGGGAGGGAAGGGCAGGTGGAGAACCAGGGTGGCCGGCAGCCCTCAAGAGGCAGGGGGCTTCTTAAGCGACTTCCCCTCCTTCCCCTTGCTGCTCTAGGGGATGTTGGGGGCATCTCCCATCACCCTGAGTGCAAGCTAATAGGGGATGATGGGCATAGCAGAGGAGTAATTGGAGGAAACCTCCCACCAAGCAAAATGGGGGGTGGGGGGCTCTTATATATAAATCAGCCTGAATTGTGCAGATGAAGAGAGGGTGGTGTGGAGTGGAGTGATTTAAACAAAGATGCTAGAGGGAGGAAAAAAAAGGGAAACGAAAAGGCTAGGAATGGCCCCTAAAAAAAGGGGGGGGGAAGCAGAAGTAAATCGAAGGGGTTCCCCAATATGCTGGTTTGTGGGAGAGGGAAGAGGGTCCCTTAAAAAAGCTGGATAACCTTGGAAAAGGCATACAAGGTTATCTGGGAGGGCATCCGTAGCGTTTGATGGGGCTGAAGGAGGGATGGGGGCAGAAGGTGATCTTACCTGAGTGAGAAAAGGTGGATGGGATTGTGGGACATTTAGAGGAGTGATTGTACCTTCTTGGCACGCAATCGATATCTTGCTCTTAACAATGATATCTTGCTTTTCTTCTACGGGGGCAAAATGAGAGTTGGTTTTTGCTCAAGCCTTTGGAGGAGTGCAGGCTTTTTTGGGGTGGTTCCGACGGCCCCTTGGTAATATCTGGAGGGGACTTCTAGATTTGGCATGGGGGGAGAATGTCTTAGATGGGATTGCTAGCCACTGCAAGGGAGGACCTGGGAGGACAGCTGAGCTGGTTGCTGCAAAAGGGCAGTTGCTCGGAAAGCAGACGGGGGGGGGCTTGTCCTTGGGAAGAGAGGATGCCTGCAATAGTCTTGGGGGGGATTATGAGCAGCTGGCGAAGCTTACAGCCTTTGTGAGATGCAGCAGGAAGGATTATCTGCTCTTCTTGCTAGAGAAAAGATCCCGGGAGTACAGGAAGATGGGAATGCAGAGTCATCTGCTTGTGCTCCCTGGTCTGTGCAATGGCTCCCTCTAAAAAAATGCAACTGCGTCAGAAACGCCAGGAGAATTGATAATCCTGATTAGAGTTAGAAGGCTGTTAGATGGGGAGCTTCAGCCCTTGACCTTCACTTGGGAAAGGGAGCACTTTTTCATTTGGTTGGTTGCAGAAATCAAATGCAATATTAATGCTATCTACTGTATGATTTTCCCCCCCTTCTAGCTCCCTTAAACCTAGTTATTGGATTCCCTCACTCCATTCCCTGTTCCTGTTTGAGAGAAAAGGGTTATTTACCCTCTTCTCGAAATCATACATATTAAAAATTTGCTCTATATATACCCTGATATATTCACACTTAAGTGGAAAAAGGTACTGTGTGGTTATATGCATCTTCAGGCATCTGGACTAGTTCCTTTAACATCCGATTTCATCTTTTTGAAATGGAGAAAGTAAAACAAAAAAGACCCCTCTAGTTTGTTTCTAAATTCATCTCTGATTGCACAGATCTGCCTTGTTGATCTGACTTTCTCACTGGCATAAAAGACGCGACAGGGTTAGGATAACCTTGCCTCCATTGGCCAGCAGGATCCTAGGTAGCAGTCCTGCATGATTATTGTAAGAATGTGTGATATTGTGAATAAAACCACCACCCTCCATTGCAAATCAGATGGTGTAGGACAAGTGTGCTTCTCCCTTTGATGCACATTTTTGTGCTCAAATATTTCGCTTATATTTTTTTAAAAAGCCCTTAAAGCCTGGAGTGATGGTTCTAAATTTAAGCATACAGAACATTGTGCTAAAATGCTTTTTTTTAAAAAAATCTTAATTGTCACTAGTTGACTAAGCCAGAGTGGCCTGATTTTTGCACAGTTGCTTAGTCACGGTGGGCAACCCACATTAAGCTTGATGGTACAGGAAAGTGCAGCTGGTGTCTGGCTAGCTTGTCTGCATTGGAGATTGCAGCAGCAGCAGAAGCTAGGTGGATTTGGAGGAGAAATGATCCTGGGATGAAATGCCTGACTTTTCTCTGATAGGGAGATATAAGCCTTCATTACTGCGATGAATGGATTATTTTGTCTAGGCCCCCAAAGGGAAGCATGCAAGTTGAGCTTCTTGTCTCTGCTATGGAAATCAGAAGCCAGCAATGGAGGGCTGGAGGCAGATACCTGGTGGAGATAAGAGAGAGAATTTTCTAATGGAAAATTTAGATTGCATTTGCTGTCAGCAGGAGCAATGCGTAGGTACTAAGAAATTTCTACTTAAATTTCTGTTGCTATAGTTGTGTGTCTGACATTAAAAACACTATACCTAGCCTACATTGCATATAAGCCACCTCTTGGGCGTCATTCTATGCCAGGGACTTCTTCAAGGTCATATCTGTTGCAACCAAGATAGGAAAAAAAAAATCCAGACTGCTTGTACATGACGAGACTGGTCCTGGGCTGGTATCTCCTTAATATGTTTTTGGGTAAGCTTGACGCTCAGTTCCTGGCCACGGAGTAGCACTGCAGCAACTGAGAGCCTGCAATGAGAATGAGAATGCATTTTTTAAAAAATGATAGGTGAAAGTTTTCATTGCATATAATGAAACGTTGGCATATCAAAAATGGTACAGTCAATTTTATGTTGGTAGGGAATAAATATTTCCTGGGCTAATCTTTTGTGGCTATTATTAAATCCCAAGCCATTGCCAAATATGCTTATACTAATAGATGCTGAATATGCCAGTTTATATACACGTTAAATAAAATAAATAGACGAAAAGATCCTAGAATTCCAAGAAGATAGCTCATATTCTCCAATTTTTGATTTCTATAGCAACAGTTTTTCATAGCTGAACTGCAAGCTTTGCTACTGCTATACTTCAGAAGAAAGGTTTCTTTCTTTCTTTTGGCTTTGCATTTAAGGTATGTATTCCAGCTTCCTTTTTGATAGTGCAGTGTTACACATAAATATTTACTAAACAAAAAGATGGTCACGAATCGGCTAAAATGTTTCTTTGGGAGTACTGCAGAGTTGAATTGGCAGGGATGCAATGAAGATGGCTTCTGTTCTGTCCAGTAGTTGCCAAGAAGTTGTGCGGGATATGCTTTCAGAAAATAATTTCAAATAAACACAAAGTCCAAGGGGATGTATTTATTGGGACAAAATGTGTGTCTCATCGGATTACCTGGCTTAGTTTGATTTAATACAAGGGTCCCCAAACTCTTCAGCTCATCAATCCCTTTATGAAGTTTCAGGTTGTTCATCAACCATGAAACACATGAAAGTAATAAATAGTACTTTAATAACAACACAACACAACGAATAATAATAGATAACAGTGACTTTATAAAAATAGGCAATATTTAAAATATGTGGTTTAACATACCTTTTCTTACTAAAACTGTTGATATCATTAATGGGAAGCCTGCATCAAAAAAGGGCATTGACATTTGTTGGAGAATAGTGAATTTTAATCACAATCTTCCAGCAACAGTCTTTTTACACCCAGACATTTATTGATCTTATTGTGACCACCAGCTGTTTTTTGACCTCTTGGATAGACCGACTGATCCTTGGGGTTGATATTAACCACTTTGGGGAACCCTGATTTAATAGATCTGTGCTGGGAGGGAAACAGTCAGGGGTGAAATGCTACCAGTTCGCTCTGGTTCGGGCAAACCGGTAGTGATAAAAACTACCGGTTCGGGCAAATACGTAGTAAAAAATGCTTTAAAAGAATGAAAAAAAAGGTTCCAACGATTGTGCAGCACAGATGATTGTCAATCAGTTGTGCCACGTGATCATCAGAACCTTTAAAAAACTTTTTAAAGCATTTTTTACTACCTATTTGCCCGAACCGGTAGTAAAAAAATGCTTTAAAAAAGTAAAAAAAAATTCCGACGATCTCATGGCACAACTGTGATTGTCAGAACCTCTTTTTTAAAGCATCTTTTTACTATTGGTTTGGCCGAATAGGTAGTAAAAAATGCTTTAAAAAATAATAATAAAAAAAGTTGGCCACGTCCACCCAGTCACATGACCCCTCACCAAGCCACGCCCACAAAGCCACACCCAAAGAACCAGTAGCAAAAAAATTTGCATTTCACCACTGGAAAACGTGCACTTCAGTTGGGGTATCCCCCCCCCGAATCTTCCAGCTCAAAAAGACCCAAAAAGTCTTTGAAGATACACATTTAGGATAGTTAATTGAAACCAAGTATTTTGCCCTATCCCAAGTTGTTCGAGATAATACATTTGTCAGTCTGTGAATTAGAACATAAAAGGAAAATGAAGCAAATAATTTTGCAAAGGGTTTGTGGATGGAGATGATGGAGTGAAGTGTTTTCTGACAATGGTTAAAGAATGCTCAGCTGAGAATATTAACTTTTTTTGAAATCCTGTTTCAGTGTCTCTAGGCAGAGAAGCAGTAGATAGGTCAGCCAGTATATGAAATCAACGCAATAGTTCACCGAAAATGGATCAGTGTAGCACATCAGTTAGTGTCAAAGTGTTCAGGTAAGAAAATATCTTGAAAGGCTTTAAACGTTAACTGCTAACTCTCCACCGTGAAGTTTATGGAATCGATATGATTGATGGTAAGATCTTTGGATTTATGCCCTGAAACAGGGAGGAGGAACTTGTGATCTTCCAGACATGGTTGAACTGCTTTTCTCAGCAGCTTTAGCTGACCTGACAAATGGTGAGGATGACGGGAATTGTAGCTCAGCAGTGTTGGAGAGGGTGGGCATATGTTATCCAACGCTTCATTAAAGGATAGTGGTATGCCTACCAATATTGAGTATTGTACTTGGAAAGAAATGACTTTCATGTCTACTCACAAACCAAGATCAGTGGAGGGATAGGTGTTGGAGCAAAAGTAACAGCATTTCCAAAATGTCTTTTTTAGAAGCCTGCCTAGCCACATGGAAATTATTTAACATCTATCCGTTGTATAAAGTGTATTTTTTGCTGAATGAGTATTACAGCTATACGTGGAAGAAAATATTTTCCCTGTTTGGCGGCATCCAACAACTTTTTGGCTGTCCCCTCAAATAAGTATCTTGAATATTCTTTACATACATAAACACCAGTATTTCTGAGCATTCGTTTTTGCTTCTTTGTTTCAATTTCACAAATATCACATCCATTAACCTTGAAAGAATTTGTAGAAACAGTTGAGGGTCTTATGGTGATTGGAGTAGATACGTACATGAGATCTGCCATTCCTTCTCTCTTGGAATCTAAAATAGCAAATTGACAAATTTTAGTTCTCCAGATCCCTGAAGAAGAACTGTAATAGTTTCTAATATGAATTTAATAATAGGTAAAATATACTCATTGCAATCATTGATCAGAAACCATGACTTACAAGTCATAATGGCTGGGTTTATATTTTGCATTAAGCCAAATACAAACAAATAATAGAATGGCTTAGAGAGAAACCAATCTACATGTGAATTGGCCATAAGTGGTTCAAGAGAAAAATATTTTCAGATCCACAGTAGAATCAAGAATTCGATTGATCCCAGGGAAGGTAAGCCTGCTAACTTTGAATTTTCAGAAAGTTTTTCTCAAGCAAAGTTGCTGAAAAAAGTCAGTAGAGGAGAAGGAAGGGAATTCTAAAATTATAGGAAAGATAGAAATGTAAGCTGAATGCATCTGACAATTGTAGTGCATAGTGTTTTCCGAAGGATGATATTACTAGACTATGTTTATTGATATCAGGGAAGCTCTTGAGAAAAATATATGCAAATTCTTGCTCCAATGCAAGTGTGGTAAAGATATTTACTGGGAGGACCTTTCAGTGAAGTTAATAGGATCTTAAATTATTGAGTTAGGAGAACTACTCATGCAAATGCAGTAGTTTTTTAATAATTGAGATTCAGCTTGGAATACTTTTAGGGTGTGATGTTTATTGATTTTAATATAGATGTAAATCATATATACATACTCTGTTTCCCTGAAAATAAGACACCCCCTGATAATAAGCCCAACTGGGCATTTGAGCGCATGTGCTAAAATTAGCTCCTGCTCTCCCCGAAAATATTTAAATGCATGCACAGCCGGTCCCCGCCATTTCCTCTGGGCAGGGTTAGGGAGACAGAGCTGGAAATCAGGTAAGATTGCAAGAGGAGCCCCTGTCTTGTTTCACGCGCCCCAAAATAGTAAGACCTCCCCAAAAATAAGGCCAAGTGCTTATTTTGGGGTTCTAAAAAATATATGACGATTTCCAGTTCCGGATGGCAGCAGACGCTGCCTGGGTAACCTCTTGCCCCAGCGTCTGAATCCCCCCCGCCTGGAGGCCCCTCGGGGCCGGGTGCCCTGGTTTTGGGGTATCCGCCGTTAAGGGCGGCTCGCCAGGGGTCCCCTGCCTCAATTCCAGGGGCTGGGTGGCCAATGCTGGTGTGCCCGAGGCTCCGGCAGGTGTGGGCGGCACGCAGCAGCCATTCCCAAGGCTGTTCCGTGACTATGTGCCTGTAGGACCTGGTGTATATCGAAATTAAGGCAGCAGGTAAAGAGGCGACTGGAAGAGGAAGGGATGCAGGCCGGAGAATAAGTAGAAAAGGAGAGACCTTGATTGGTGAAGCGACGAGGCGTCCTGTGAGTGAGGGGGGTGTGTGAAGTTTCCCCCCCCCTTGTAGCTGGGAAGGGTGCCGTGGCTGATAAGAAAGAGGAGGGAAAAAAAGGAGACCTCTTACCTCGCTGATTTTTTGTGGAGAATGATGGAGGTGCAATTCGGGAAGGGAGGCTGGAGCCCCCCCTTCGTTGGAAAGTCATGGCCGGGGCCTGATTTCCTGCTTCTTTGGACACGATTGATGACATCACCCACCTGTGGTTTCCTGTTTGACCTACTCTACAAACCGGACTCGTTGCTCCTGTGAGCGCCCTCTGGTGGATCGGGAGGAAACAAGTGCTGATTTTTAAGAGAACCTTCTCCTTTCTGGATGCTTGTGCCTACCTGAGGACCTCTCATTCTTTATTATTGCAAGATGGCTAAAGGACAAAGACCAGCTGCAGGTGACATGGAAAACATTTTGGAGAAGTTGGCAAAGTTGGACGAGAAGCTTCTCACACTTGGCAAACTTGATGACCTGCAAAAAGGGCAATTGGAAATAAAATCTGAAATCGTAGTTATGAAAAAAGATTTAACTGCTGTTCAACAGGTGGCAGAGGAGAATAAGAAAAAGGTGGGAGGTTTGGAGGGGGAAGTGC
>WNWU01000046.1:5807833-5833904 GCA_012654045.1 Ptyas mucosa | reverse complement strand
GTCCTAACCAAAAGTCCTATCAATTGTGGAGCCGACAGGAAAACCCGTCCCTTGCCATAGAGTCTCCTCCTGGCATGTCATGCCCCCCCCCCCAAACAACCGGAAGCACCTCTCAAAATTGTAGTTCTGACCAGCAACAGGGAGCTGCAGCAGAGGGATGAAAGAGCCACATGCAGCTCCAGAGCTGCGGGTTGCTGACTCCTGCCTTAACCCAATGTTCCAGAAAACCTAAGTATGGAATAACTTCAGAACGGATGTCGAGCTGGCTCCAGTCTTTTGATTTTTGTACAATTCATTCTTGAATATAAAGATTTGTTTATGTGTGTTTTTCCCCGGCAGGTATGATAATGAATATGGATACAGCTGTCGTGTAGCAGATCTCCTGAAGCACATGTACAGCAAGGAAGAGATTTGAACCCTGAATCCGAGTTACATTCCAGGCTGTTCAATTGAGGGCCTCACAACTTTTAGTCAATAGATTCTTTGCTTCAACCACAGAATCCTAAACACTGCACTTTGTGTAAAGCTTTGTGTGTACGTGTGTGCGTGTATATCCGTGAGCGTGAATCCTTCTTTCCACAGCAGCTTATTTAGTGAAGATAAATTGCAACCAAAGTTCCTCCCCCGGAGAAGGAGTCTCATCTCTGGGGTTATGCATTGGTTTGTGTGGCTGTAGCGTCTTCAAGAACTTGCAAGTGTTGAAATAAAAACCACTGGAGTTAAACTGGCCTTGATTTGTATCCATGTGATCTTAATGTCTTAGGGATTTGGAATTCGTGCTCTTGATCATGCCAAACAAATGGCATGCTTTGGGAGGTTTCTGCCATTTCCTTGGGAACTTTTGTTTTGCTTTGATTTATATTCATGGATAATTTTCTCATAAGAAAAACCCACATTGTGCTTTGTACAACCACACCAAAACTATAGCCAGTGATAGTTTGAACTTGTCAGAAATCAGCATGGATTACAAAGGCTAAGCAAATTCTGCTCTCTTAATCACTCCTTTGAATGGTGTCAGAGGATTCTTTCTGACACCGTAAGAGGCCATATTTCTGAATGGAATCATTTTGTACATGCAGAAGAAGGAACTATTTGGAAATGCAGCAATGCAGGGTTTTACTTTTATTTTACTCAAGGCATCTGGTAAGATGGTAAATATGATGGAGAATGTCCCTGATCTGTCTTTACAGTAGGAATCAAATGAGACCCTAATTTAACTCAGATGTTATTGAGATATGTTGTTGTTGTTAGTTGCGAAGTTGTGTCCGACCCATCGCGACTCCATGGACAACGTTCCTCCAGGCCTTCCTGTCCTCTACCATCCTCTGGAGTCTATTTAAGCTCACGCTGACTGCTTCAGTGACTCCATCCAGCCACCTTGTTCTCTGTTGTCCCCTTTTTCTTTTGCCCTCAATCGTTCCCAGCATTAGGCTCTTCTCCAGGGAGTCCTTCCTTCTCATTAGGTGGCCAAAGTATTTGAGTTTCATTTTCAGGATCTGGCCTTCTAAAGAGCAGTCAGGGTTCATCTCCTCTAGGACTGACCGGTTGGATCGCCTTGCAGTCCAAGGGACTCGCAGGAGTCTTCTCCAGTACCAGAGTTCAAAGGCCTCAATTCTTTGGCACTCAACCTTCCTTCTGGTCCAACTTTCACAGCCATACATTACAACTGGGAAAATCATAGCCCCGACTATACGACTTTTGTTGGCTATACGCACTTTTGTATTGAGATATAGTTCCTAGCATTCAGCTTTCCGAGCTCCATGTTCTGGAAGACACTTCATAGGAAACTTCTACACTCCGCTTTTTTTCAAAACTTCAACAATGGTAAGCTATTTTGCTTAAGAAAATGGGATTTCTGCTTCTAAATTTGCCTTATTGCTAATAGTAAAGCTAATGGTATTTTCAGATTTTGTTGATCTTCTCTGCAATTTACTGGTTTCCTGGACTGCAGGCTAATTTTAGCAAACAACTCTGAACTACTTTTAGGAAGAAAAGGGGTGTTGCTGTACCTATTGTTAAGGAACAGGAGGTTGGAGATATCCAATGCAATTACAGTTATAAGAGGAATCAACAAAGCCATTTGCCAGTCCAAAATGCCCTTTTGGAATAAATGCACCCCTTAACCTCTGGAACCTCTGGAAGTTCGAAAACACTTCTCATTACCCATAGCCAGCAAAGAGGCCAGTTGGAGAAATGTAATTGGACTGAGTTTTCATCAATCATAACATCCCCTGTATACTTTTTAAAAAAATTTCTCGAAATATTGAGCAAGAGAAAAGCAAGCAACAATAGAAATAAAAATGTTGGAAAGACTAATGGTCTTCCTTAGCATAAGGAACCAAACTAGAATTGTGGCAGCTAGCCTTATATTGGCAGTTTTTGCATGACATACTGAATCTTGTTACTGGATTAAGTCTTTTTCTGATTTTACATAAAATATCGATCCATAAACTAACAGGTTGGGTGGGTAACCCTCATGTATAATTTAAAGCAATTTTTCAACCTCAGAAGTAAACTCCAAAGCACGGCTTGATTTTGTTTCAATCAAAATTAGCAAAAGTCCCCCGAGAGAAGTATTGATTTTATTTCCTTTCCAGGCCGCTGGAATTTGCTATTTTCACTGGTTTAGATTAAGAAGACATAAGAAAACAATTAAACTATCCTAAAAATAACAACATAACCAACATTGTAATCAAGAACAGCAAATGGTTCTAAGCCGAGCCCTCTGGTTCTGCAAGTTCTCCTTAATGAAAGGGTCAGGGATAATCCCTTTTTAACATGCAATAGGATTACACCTCAGGAAAAGCGAGTATCCTATCCGAATATCCCTCAGATCTCCCTGTGGCTGCAGAGAACATCTGGTGCCTTGAGCTTTGGAAAGATTGATCACGGTGGAAAGGAACGAATAAAACTGCCGATAGGGGCTCACTGACTTCTTGCGGTTTCCAGGAAAGAGGTTGAAGGGGGTACAGTACAGGAGTGAAAAGATAAGCAGCCAATTTACAGAATCGCAGGAGTGATAGAATTAGGATCCCTCGGTTTCATTCATCAGATGACCGGAGCAATGACTATTGCTGAAGCCAAAACAGTAGAGTAATATTAAAGGGGTGGGGACTTTCATTGGCGTTACTAATCTGGCTGGTTTGGACTTCTATGGGTTTGCTCACCAGCAGGTTCCTAAATGAGGAAAGGGGATGGATTCTTCTAAGTTGGGTGTCAAATTCGCGACAACACGTCACATGACATATCACAACTTCCCCCCCTTCTCTAAACCAGGAGGAGGGCGTGGCCAGCATGTGATGCATCCGGACCACGAGTTTGACACCCCTATACTAAGTGCATCAGCGTCAAAGCCCCATCTTTGCAAGTATCAGTATCATAATAGAATCATAATAGAGCTGGAAGAGACCTTGGAGATCTTCTAGTCCAGCCCCCTGCTCAAGCAGAAGATCCTATACCTGTGATGGTGAACCTATGGTACGTGTGTCAGAGGTGGCACCCAGAGCTCTCTCTGTGGGCACGTGCCCCGGCCAGCTGCTCTGTTCTGGTTTCCGGTGTGTCAGCTGTCCGGCAAGCATACGTGCGATGGAACCCGGAAGAGAGCAGCTGGCCGGTGTGCATGCACACCAGATCAGCTGTTCGGCATGCATGCGCATGACGGAACCCAGAGAGCAGCTGGCTGCTGCGCACATGTGCACTGGCCAGCTGCTCTCTTCTGAGGTTCTGGTGCTCCGGCTGAAAAGTTTAGCTGTCACTGTTCTATACCATTTTAAATAAGTGACTGTCCAGCCTCTTCTTAAAATCCTCCAGTGATGGAGCACCCACAGCATCTGAAGGCAACTGTTCCATTGGTTAATTGTCCTCACTGTAAGGACACTTCTCCTCAATCCCAGGTTGCTTCTCTCCTTGATTATTTTCCATCCACTGTTTCTTGCTTTACCTTCTGGTGCTTTGGAAAACAAGCTGACCCCCTCCTCTTTGTGGCAGCCTCTCAAATAATGGTGTATTGCTATCAAGTCCCCCCCTAGTCGTTCTTTTCTCTAGACTAGCCAAACCCAAATCCTCCAACCGTTTTTCATATGTTTTAGCCTCCAGGCCTTCGATCATCTTAGTTGCTCTTCTTTGCACTCCCCCCCCCCCCCCCCCCCAAAGTCTCAACATCTTTTTCGTAATGTGGTGGCCAAAACTGGATGCACTATTCCAGATGTGGTCTTACCAAGGGTACTAATACTTCACGTGATTTTTGATTCTATGCCTCTGTTTATACAACCCAGGGTTGCATTTGCTTTTTTGGTGGCTGCTGCACACCGTGGACTCATGTTTAAGTGACAAGTCAACTAAGACTCCAAAGTCCCTCTCACAGTTACGGTTTTGGAGGCAGGTTTCGCCTAATCTGTACTTGTACCTTCGGTGTTTTCTGCCCAAGTGTAAAACTTTGAGGGCGAGAGGCGGGAAAGGCACAGTATTCACAGGTGCCCAGTTTTTACGTTGCTGGCTGAGTAAGAATTGAAGATGGAGCATGACTTAAACCGATCAAGTGTCCGTGATGGAGATTCTCAGTCATCCCAGGTCATGGTTGTCCCAAGGGTGCTTTTTCAAGAGGCAATGTTAATGTTCTTTGTTTTTTCTGAAGACGTTTCGCTTCTCATCCAAGAAGCTTCTTCAGTTCTGAAGTAGCTTCTTGGATGAGAAGCGAAACGCCTTAAGGATTGGCCACTTTCCTGCGATGTACTTTTCGTGGAAGAAATGCAACAAATGAGATATCCGGGGGCATATAAATTGCATTATAAATAAATAAATTTCTGCAAACATATCCAGACTCCAGAAGAACCGTCTGCAAAACGAAGCGCCGAAAAGCATTTTCTACACTTTCACTGAACTCCCGTAGTCCAAACTAGATTCGAGAACTACAACTCCCATCCATTTGTGGCCAGTCACCTTCCGACAGCGATTCCCAGAATGCACCGCTCGGCAGGAGCACCGCCTCTCCCCCCCCTCTTCCTTTTCGCTCCAGCGATCCTCCCCGCACGCCGCCCTTCGCGTTAAGACCGACGTGATTTTAAATGAAGTACTACGACTCCCGCCATGCACTCTTCCTCCCTCCGTCTCCCTCCCTCCCTCCCCCGCTACGACCAAACCTCTAGGCATTATGGGGATTGTATTGCATCGCTTCCCTGGGCTCTATGGAAAAAGAAGCTGGCGGCCGCGGGAAAGAACTACAATAACCGCCGTCAAACGGGCGCCGACGGAGGAGGGCGGCGCCGCGGGCGCAGGCGCAGATGCGTTTGAGGAGGAGGAGGAGGAGGACGTGTAGGTGAAGGGAAAAGAGGACGGGGGTCTTGATGAGGGAGGAAAAGGGGTTTGGGGGCTTTTCCCTCAGCGGAGAGTTCCGTAGAGAGGCGCGCGGTGGTTTTCTTGGAGCGCTTCTCGAGCGGTGGGTCGGGGGTTGGATGGGGTGGGTGGGTGCTGGTCCTGAGGCGCTTCCAGTCGGGACCAAGGGCAGCCCGGGGTGTAGTGAGGGAGCTCCGACCTTCCAAGACTTGCCAGAGCCGCCTCCAGTCCCGTCTCCCTGGCAACACTGGCTGAGGCTGATGGGGGTTGTAGTCTGCTGGAAGGGAGGTCATTGGGGGAAGGGCAAATTGGGATTTGGGGGTTGGGGGATGTGTTTCTGTGTGTGTGTATGTGTGTGTGTGTCTATGTGAGGCTCTGGGTAGTCCTCAACTTAAAACAGTTCGTTTAGTGACCAAAGTCACAACGGCCCTGGAAAAAAAACACCTGTGACTCTTAGGACCCCTTTTTTCCAGAGTTACGGCCTTTGCAGCATCCCCAGGATCAAAATTCGGTTGCTTGGCCACGGATTCATAGTTAACGACCGTTGCTGTGTCCTAAGGTCCCCTTTTAACGACCTTCTAACCGGCGAAGTCAACGGGGAAGGCCAGATTCACTTAACAACTGGGTTGCTAACTCATCCGCTGCAGCGATTCGCTTAAACAGCCGGGGCAAGAAAGCTTGTAAAATGGAGCAAAGCTCACTTAATGAATGTCTCGCTGAACAACAGAAATGTTGGGCTCAATTGTGGCCGTAAGCCGAGGACCTCCTGTATTTACTATTAATTAATTATTATGTTTTTCTCCCTCTTGTCTCTCCATAGGAACATCACCACAGTACTAGGTGGCAAAAGTCAGCCTGCCTGTTTGCCAAGATGACTCTTTTCCACTTTGGGAATTGTTTTGCCCTGGCCTATTTCCCCTATTTTATCACCTATAAATGCAGTGGCCTGTGAGTGTCTTTCTTACTTGGAAGAGGGGTATGTGAGCGTATTATATGCTGATACTGACTGTGAGATAGAAATTGTGGCTGCTTACAATATCGGGGGCTGCGCTGTAGTTCAGAGACAGTCTCTAAACCAGAGTTTCTCAATTTTGGCAACTTTAAGTTGTGTGAACTTTTTTTTTTTACAGGTTTTATTTATATCACATTCAATTTTCATCAAACTGTGTGCGGTCTGGGTACACTTATATTTGAGTTGTCATAATACAACACTTTGTTGTGGTATTCATCACCATAATATTTATAATATACTAACAATAATACTTAACATCATCTTCTTTAACAATTCTCCACTTTAACATTTCCTCTTTTTATATCTCCTCCTTTCTAACTTCTGTTTCTGTTGTCTAGCCATTGATAAAATATGTCCCATATCAAATAATATTCAGTTTCTTCTTTGTCCCTAATAATAAATGTTAGTCTATCCATTTCTGCGCATACTAATATTTTCTGAATTACATTCCCCTCAGATGGGATCTCATAATTTTTCCATTGTTGCGCAAATATAATTCTAGCTGCGGTTAGTATATGCAAGATCAAATATGTAGTCTTTTTGTCATATTTTTCTGGTAGAATGCCAAATAAAAATATCTCTGATTTTAGGTCTATATGCTGTTAAACTTCTACTGCCTGAACTCCGCAGCCAAAGTTGCAGAGTTGAAAAACTTAGTCCTTTAGTCCCCTTTATGGTATTTTCCTGGCAGAATTTAACACCTAATGGTGTAATGGTATCAACTTTTACTTTTTACATGGCTGGCTGGGGAATTCTGGGAGTTGAAGTATACAGATTTATAAAGTTGAGAAACACCACCTTAATACTACAGTAACTGCTGTTCAATGCACCAAAAAGCGTTTACAGCTATTTTTTTAAAAAAATCCTTTTAATCCATCCTACCAGCAAATTAACCTTCTCCAACAAAAGCCAAGTTGCCATTTCACAGCCAGAAGCTCATCTGTGCTGGGCCAAGAACTAAACTAGCTTTGCCCAGACACACAGACTCCTGGTTGGGACCGCTACCATTGCCCCTAGCTGCTCCCTGAGGTGCAGTAGTTACCTGACAGGTGAGAAAAAAGGGGAGGGGGCTCTTCTCTTGCCAAGGAGGGGCTGCAAACCCTGAGCTGGATTCCTGTCTTGGAAGAAAATCTGGGTGTGACTGGGCAGGAATGCATGCAGATTTATAAAAGTTGCCAAGGTTGAGAAAACACTACTTTAAATGGTGCTTTGAGTGTTTGGGAGTTTACACTGTGATGCAGCCCCTGAAGGCCTGTGGTATTTTTTAGGATGGTGCAGCAGCATTTTGATTCATTCTTTGGTGATCTGTTTATGGTGTAATTGCCAGAGTAATGCTGTGTAAAAATAGAGATTTTATCCAGGGCATGGTTATACTGTCTCATGCAGGTCAGAATATAATGCCTTTTGGCGATGTGTGCAAGCAGGAGCCACCTACCTCTTTGTCCAGCTATGCAAGGTAATGGGTTAACACTTCTTGCTGAAGGAGGGATGAATGTGAATCTGGGTGCAAAAATGTGAGGCCAGTAACGGTAAAAAGTTGCAATGGATTATTCTTTCTGTTTTTCACAGATGCTGTTTTTAGCTACATTCTTTCCAACCTGGGAGGGTGGTGCAGGAGCTTATGATTTCGTTGGAGTAAGTGTGGTTGTTTGCCAAGCAAGCAAGAGTCTTAAAACTTGGCATTTTGCATACTGCCAGGTGCTCAAGAGACTGATGTGTTTGCAAAACAAAAATCCAAAGGGCAGTGATTTTTTTTTTCCTGGTGGATTTTTCTTTGCACTTGGTCATTCTTCACTGTAAATCTTGTGAGTTTGGCGATTCTGTGGGGGCTGGAGCCATTTCTGTAACTGAAATTTCTATTTTCTTTTGGGGGGAACCTATGCCTGAAAAGATTAGCATCCTTGCTATGTAAAACGCTCAAGGTGGCAGAAAGTTTTATTAAATAACTATTTACCTTGCTAAGTAAGTCCATCTTGCTGAGAGAAATAACCTTTTGAGTGTAGAGTAATTTGGGGTTCGAGTACATTGCTTGGACAGGGGCAATGTACAATATTTTGCAAATCGGTAGCACAGTAATCTCACTTCCATTAGCAAATAATAGTGTAAGTTGTTGGAGCATAAGTATGAATATTGGCTGCTACTGCCTGTAGATCCTGTTCAGGGACCCAACTGAATGCTCTTTGGGCGCACTCTTACTTTGCTAGGTTTGGGGTGTGTGTGTGTGTGTGTGAATCTTTGGGGTTGAAACATGGAGTTTTGCTTGCCTGCTTCTGAGCTTTGTCTTGTGCTTCAGGAGTTCATGAAAGCTACCGTAGACCTGGCTGACTTGGTGGGTCTCCACCTGGTGATGTCCCGGAACGCGGGAAAAGGAGAATATAAGATCATGGTCGCTGCGCTGGGCTGGGCCACGGCAGAGCTCATTATGTCTCGGTGAGTTGGGTTTACCAAAGAGGGGTCACTGCTCAAAAGAGGGGTGGGAGAAACTAGATTGGCATTTGCTTGCCCACATTTTTGATGCTGGCTCAACAAATGCAGCCTGCAAGGCTGCCGTGCAAAGTTTTGTGCCTCGGTCTTTATGAGGCTTTTCCATCCTAATTGCCTCCGTGCTTCCAACAGATGCATTCCACTGTGGGTGGGAGCTCGTGGCATTGAGTTTGATTGGAAATACATTCAGATGAGTATTGATTCCAACATCAGCCTGGTAAGTGTTAATTTTCTCCCTGTTTTCGGTTGAGCTCTAAAATAATACCTCATATGATAGGATTAAACTACTGAGCACTAGGAAGATGTTTTTTATTTACTGAGAGGGGTTTTTTTTTTGGTTTGGTAATGTATGTAGATTTGCCTCCTTGCTATATACATTTGGATTGGCAGTCCAGTTAAAAATATCAATCAGTTCATTAAATTTGTGGATCTTTGCATGTGAAAGAGTAAAATAAAATAAAATATTTCACAGACAGGATGTTCATATACTTTCATGCATTTACTGGGATTTAATTTTAAAACACTAGCTCATCAGTGTGTGTATGTATATATATTTTGTGTTAAATTTATATTTACTGACAAAGAAATAAATTAATCTTCCCTGGTACAAGCTGACAAAGTGAGGAGAACCTGTGGCTTAGAGGATAATACATCTGCCTAATATGCAAGCAAGCCCAGGTTTGAATCCCAGAAGGGTATGGCTAGCTGTTGAGAGCTAAAAAGCTTGAAATAGATCTATACTAGTCTTCCTTTATTTCTTTGTCAGTAAATATAAATTTAACACAAAATAGTTTGTCGTGAATGCGACTGCCGGAGGGCTCCTGGATTGGGGCTGAAAGGCGAAAAGGAAGCAGTATGCTCTTACCCATATTTGGGTAGACCAGGTTGCTTCGATAGAAACAGAGAGCTGGGAAATAAGTGAGATCATTCTGTGAATGTGGAACTTTCTGTAATCAAACATGACTCCAATAAAGAATCCCCCAAAATGTTTCTTTGATGGAGGGAACTGTTCAGACCCATCCTTAGCAGAAGCAAAAAACAGACTTAGTCAGGAAAAGCTCTTCTTTATTTACCTCTTGTGAATTAATTGCATTCACCCACTGAAAAGTCCAGGCAATAGTCCTTCAAGGAGTTAACTGCAGTAACAGACCTCATCAGTTCCTTGCGATAATTGCAAGGCCTACTAAGGCCGTGAGCTTCCAGCCGAAAGACTGCAAATTTTCTGGCAAGCAGTCTTTGTGGCATGAAACACAATGAACAAAATCTTCAGGAATACGAACTGTTGTCTCCTACGACAACCACTCCCCTTGCCTTCTATTTATTCCCCAGCCAGGGAGGGACCATTCAGCATCCATGTGTGGTCAACTCCTTGTCCTCTGTTGTTCACCTCTCCTAACTGCTCTGCACATACATGTATCTGGAACAGGCCCCAGCTGTTTCTCCTCCTCATTCATCTCAGCCTCCAAAGGCAGCTCTGGTGTCTGGGAAATGTCAGACAGTCCTGGCTCTATCTCTGCGTCCAATGCAGAGCATTCATCAGAGCCTTCCCCAGACTCCAGAGCTGGCCCAAGTTCCTGCCCAACCTCCTCATCGTCCAAGACCGCCACCAGCTCTGCTGGCAACTGGCGGGCAACAACAGGAAAATCTCTAAGGCCGTTTTTCTCAACTGTGGCTACTTGAAGAGGTGTGGACTTCAGTTCCCAGAATTCCCTAGCCAACCAATTTGGGAGTTGAAATCCACACATCTCCAAGTATCTAATGCTGAGAAACGCTGCTGTAAGGAATAGGGTTTCCCCTCAAGAGCTAAAATGGAAACCGAGTGAACTTTAGGGGCCAGCTGGCAGGGTTCTGACGGATGCCCTAATTAAACCATGAGCACCAAGGGGGAGCCTGAATTTAGGGGGCTTTGTAAAGGAGAAAATCGAACAAGGACAGAGCTGGCTAGCTAACTAGCTTGGGAAGAAACATATTTGAATTTTATACTGCAATGGTTTATAAATCCCAGGTGACTTGAATGTCAGATGTTCTGCTTGGCAGTTAGGTTTTGGAAAGCATTTGGGAATCTTTCCTTATCCCTCCTTTTGTGCCCTTCCAGGTTCATTACATCGCCACCGCTGCCCTGGTGTGGATGTTCACCCGCTACGATTTACCCAAACATTACCGACTGCCCCTTACTTTCCTCCTGGGTGTCAGTATCTACAAAGCCTTCTTTATGGAGTGAGTGTTCTTGGTGGAATTAAGCTGGCCAAGGGAGGTTACCAGGGGAGAGGGGAAAACCTTGGGAACTTCCAGATCCTTGGTTCAACTCTTTGTCTCCCCTCTCCTTTATTTTCTGTACAATAATCCGTTTTCCCCCCCCCAGAACTGAGTAACCTTTTTGTATGAGTGAGAAATTGAAGCTGGGCCTCCCACATTCTCACCATGGTTCCCTTTCTTTTAAAATTCCACTTCCTCTTCTCAAAGAATCAAGACTTTCCTTTGCTCCAATGCTCGGAGAACTTTCCCATCTCAGTATTTGTGCTAGGTCAAAAAGTAAGAAGCGGGCGGGGCTGTGATCAAAACCACCATCTTGGCTTTTTTTTTTTAACCCCACCCAGTGGACGCCCCTCTCTGTGGCTACATTTGGTTGTATTCATCCAACACCGGAAGCCATCATGTCAGCTTGTTGGGTCTTTATATTACAAACTCAACAAAAAAAAAATGTATAAAGGAGAGTTAGTCACTGATCATGTGTGATGATAAATGGTATCTTGGTTCAACGTGATGTGCAAATCAAGCATGGGATATTGATGCAATGCTCTCTACATGGGGCTCCCCTTGAAGAGCACCCGGAGGCTCCAGTTAGTCCAGAATGCAGCCGCGTGGGTAGTTATGGGAGCGATGTGGCGCTCCCATGTGACACCCCTCCTGCGCGAGCTGCACTGGCTTCCTGTGTTCTTCCGGGTGCACTTCAAGGTTTTGGTTACCACCTTTAGAACGCTCCATGGCTTAGGACCGGGGTATCTTCGAGACCGCCTTCTGCCACCAGTACCCTCTCACCGACCAGTACGCTCCCATAGAGAGGGGCTTCTCAGGGTGCCGTCGGTCAAACAGTGTCGACTGACGGCCCCCCAGGGGGAGAGCCTTCTCTGTGGGGGCACCCACCATGTGGAACAAGCTCCCCCTGGAGATACGGACAATCCCAGATCTCCGCGCTTTCCGCCGTGCCCTCAAGACGTTTCTATTCCAGCAGGCTGGCCTGGACTAACCCCTTCTAAAATTGCTCTTATATTTTTAAATCTTAATCTCATAAATTTAGAGTTTTAATTTTAGGTTTAAGACCAAATTATTTAATTGTATTTTAATCAATTCTTTAAAATATTTGTATTATATGTATTTTATCATTTGTCTGTACACCGCCCTGAGTCCCCCGGGAGTAGAGCGGTATATAAATATAATATAATAATAATAATAATAATAATAATAATAATAATAATAATAATAATAATAATAATAGTGGGTTTGTTTTTATGCCAGCCTTAAAATCTCAGGCCTCACGTACTTCTCTCTGCTTTTCTAGATCGTTTGTGCACGTCTTTCTCCTGGGTAGCTGGACTGCACTTCTGGTTAAAGCGGTGATCACTGGCCTCCTTTCCTTCAGCTCCTTGGCTCTCTTTGTCACCCTGGTACACAGTAACTGAAGCTCCACCAATTGTTGCTCCAACTTGAGAGACCGTGTCTGTGTCCATCCTAAGATCTCTCCGCTACGGATTCTGTTTGCAAAGGCACGCAGGCCTTTGCACTGCCTTCCTGCAGTGAGATTGTTTCCAGTCATGGTCACTGTGGCATTCCAAGAACGATGCTAATTTAAAAAGTATTATTTATACTTTGCCCAGTTTGAATTCATTTGTCTGTTCTTTGCACACGTTTCCTACAATATGATGGTGTTTATGCAGCCCACTAAGCCAACAAGACGGATACCACTAAACCAACAAGTATACACAATAATGTCCTATTCCTACCCTGTTCAATCTTAGTTCTATTGCGTCAGCATCCATAACCAGCCAGAATAACATAAAAATGACAACACTTCATAAGATCATCATACACAAGATAACACTTATTATTATGGCATTGGACGCAAGTACATCAGTCGTATTATAGGCTCCATCATTTGCATTGTGATGTACCTGGCATTCTTCCCCCATAGAAACTATTGCCATATTATCTAATCTAAAACTGGGTTTGGAGAAGCTCAAAGGTAAAGGCACAGTGAATTTTAGCAATAACATTTGAATTACATTTGAAGCTGAGGTGATTTAGACTTTGGTATATATAAAGGTTTGCAGGTAAAGCCATATGTAGCTGGGAATAAAATGGCAAAATTAAAATTAAGGCTTTTATGGTTTGGCCTGTCATAGTGATGATAATAAAAGTGGGCCTTGATTTTTCTTCTTGCATATGGCAATAGTGCATGGATGCTGCCTTTACTAAAGGCCATCATGATAGAGGATGTTGTGATGTAATTCCAAGTGGTAATGAGAAGCGCAGTGTTACATGGACAGTCATAAACTTCTGAGAGGTCCCTCTTCTCTGCATGATCCTGGCAGCAAGAGAGTTCTCACTTTGCAAACGATTTTTATTTAATCTTTTTTAGATAATAATAATTGACAAATATCAGCAAGTACAGTTAGATGAAGTATACTAGCCCAAAGTGATTTAAGTCTGACTCTCAGGGTATTTTGTTTTGCAGGAACTGGGTTCTTAAAACCCATTAAATGAGACTTTGTGGGCACCGCAATCCTTCCCTTTAATTCAGTCTTATAGTTACCTTCACATCGGTGAACGAATTAACTGGAGAAAGTTGGAAGGATCATTCTTTTTATTCATAGGGTGGTACCCTGTTTCCCCCAAAATAAGACATCCCCTGATGATAAGCCCAATCGGGCTTTTGAGCGCATGGCAATAAGGCCAAGCGCTTATTTCAGAGTTCAAAAAAATATAAGACAGGGTCTTATTTTGGGAACACAGTAGACGGGGAGGAAGGGAAGCCTCTCGCAAGTACAGGAGGTGGTTTGGTGGTGGCATGATCTGCCCATTTGATAATTGACAAATGATTTCAAAATTACGCCATTACGCAAACAACAAAATTATTTACTTGCATCATAAAGTATGGTGCAAGTATGTAAGTCATGTTTGCCTGATGCCATCATGAGGCATATATCATCTTATTATTATTTTTTCTTATTGCAGTCCATTGTGCTATAGGGGTAATAGGAGTTTGAAGGAATGGAAAATATGTTTATATAGCTTCATTGTCTGGTTATCTTGAATCGAGACTGCTTGCCTGTGTATGAATTACTCTGCTTTCCTTTCATCCACTGTGTGAAAGTTCTTTGTGTAAGTTTTGGGAACTACTAATCCAAGGAGACCAAAAGTCCAAATCATGCAGAAGTTGAAAGTGATGCTAATGTGCCATTGCATATCTTATATACATTTTTTTTTAAAAAAATCTGATTTTCCTATGGAGAGGGCAAAGGGAGGCAAATCACTTACTCAACATGCTCAATTTACTTTTCCTTGAGGTCATATTGCCTTGTTTGCAGGCTTTGGAGTTATATATATATATATTTAAAAAACACACTTTATATCTCTTCTGATGTTTATATTTGGTTGCCATCTCAAGGACCGTCCATTTCCCCTAGCATATCAGCATCCCCAAATATTTTTCTTGATGATGGGCAGATTCTTGTCCCAGAGTAGCTGGAGCAGAGTAGCTGGACGTGTGGGATATGGAACTTCATCATAGGAAGGGTAAGAAATTCAGCAAGCTCGGTTGAAGGTGTAGCTAATGAAGAAAGCAAATCCCAGGTTCCTTCTTACTGTAGTATTTTGCACCCACAAGGAGCAGCCCAGGCAGCACAAACCATGCCAGCGGGGACCAGTATTTGTGCCCAGAGTTTCATATTTAATAGTAAAGTTCTTTGTCCCACCAACCTGGAGGAAAGAAACAACATGGGAATTAGGGTGAGCATGACAGTGATATCATTGATGTCCACAGCAGTTTTGTCAGACGATGGAAAAACAAAGACGTGTATCCTTAGTAGTACAGCACTATTTCTAAGTGATCCACGATTGGGAATTGTAGTAGAAGATGCCTGAATCCAGCCTTCTATGAACCTTATGTCAACTTGTGCCTCCCTCCTCTCTACCCATTCTTGTAACTTACTTCCAGGGTGTCTCCGGACTCCCAATTTTCGGATTTCGTCATACACAAAGATGAGAAAGCCAAACGGTAGAGGCACTAACCACCACTGGAATCTAGACGGGACGGGGGAAGCAAAAGAATGGACAAAGTTAAACTTAACAGCTTCAGAAAGTTAGCCTGCTGAGCTGAATCGTCTTTCAGTGATGGGGCTTGAAGCAGACAGGAACTGAGCATCGTTCTGCCACACAAATAGGACCCCAAGGCTTTGGTTTTTTCCAGTTTTTGATCTGTGTTTTCTTCCGCTAAAGTCCCAGGAAAAAGGAGGCAGTTGTAATGTAGGGCAGTAGTGGCTGCTGTCCTTGGTGCTGATCTGAGCTGCAGGAAGTTCTGTCTTGTGAGAGGATTTGCTTTCTCCCACTTCTGGTAGCTAAAGGGGAGAATTGGATCAGGAGGATTAAGCTGTAGCCTTCTAGCTCTTTAACTCCTCACTGTCTTTCCCTGTGTCTGTACTTACTGTTGTTACAAGGTGATGTGTAAATGAGCCGCTCTTGCTTTGCTGAATTTAACATCTAAATGTTTGATGGGATAGGAGAAACAATAGGCAATGGAAGTGCAGCTAGAGGAAAATATGTATTAGAGCAAGCTGAGTAAGGATTTTGTAAGATGTGATGTGGGGTTTCCTAAAGAAACAAAAAATGATTTGTGAAGGAGTGGCAAAATAACTAGGTTTTAAACCCTGAATTATATATAAAGAATCTAAACCTAAAGAGAGCCAGTGAGGTACAGCGGTAAAGGTGTTGGATCAGAAATGGGGAGATCCAAGTTCTAATCAACCTTCAGCTACAGAAGCTTCCTTCTATATTTTGGGCTGCCCCCCCCTTCTTCTCAACCTTACCTACCTCATAGGGTTATTGTTTGGGGAAAAGAATTGGAGGAATTAGCACTATAGGCTGCCTTGAGCTCCTGTTATAAAGGGTAGATTGTAAATAAAATATATAAATACACTCATTGATGTCTGTGCACTTCAGTGGACAAATCTATATCTCTATGCTTCATGTTTTAGTTTTTGTGTGATTAGTCGAGATGGTTGTATTTTGTCTGGTGTTTTTTTTTTTTTGCTGAGTTAGCTAATTCCTGAATAAAGGGTAAAGTGTCTGCAGAGTTGAGATTTATAGCCATGCTAAGTGTGTAGTGATATCCTACAATGGAAAGAGAGAAGCAAGAATGTGGGAAGAGAACATTGGTTTGCTTATTCATGTTTGTCCGAGTTGCTAGGTTCCTTATACAGTATAGTATTGAAAGCCATCTCTTGCAAACCACAATGCAACACAAAACAAGCCACACAAAATCGTGCTTCTCAGGTTTTGGGAAGACAGGTTCAGAGGTGGCCATGGGCTTTTCTAACTAGCTCTGCTCTGTAGCATGTCCTAATGAGAACTTTTGAGAGGTGGTTTTGTCACTTTAGAATACCAATGTGTACAAGTTCTTACCGTATGGGCATAAAATTGAAGATATTGGGCATCCCAGGGCAATAACAGAGGAAGCAGCCCACACAGATCTGGAACACAATAGCAATCACCAAGATCTTATTTCTGAAAGAGAAAGAGATGAGTAGGGCTGGATGGAAGGTGTTCAACTGTTTTTGATTTCTGCTTTGAATAGGCCAGAATTGGGTGATGGTCAATTGATCATTGGTAGAACCAGATCACTCAGTAGAAAGAAACCAATTCCAGGGTAAGAAGGCAAATATTCCTACTCTGTTGCTGAATTCACAAAATTGTCAAATTCAGGGAGAACTCAAATGTGATCTGAGGTTGGGGAAAACTACAGGTGCTTTGCCAATTTTTCTGGGGAAGCAGCTTATTTCCTGGACTCATGCTTGCTTCAAATTTGCACATCACTAGCATCATTTCAGCATCGTTTGGGCAGGAAAACACACTCTCCAACCAACGCAAATTCAAGAACTAAGAATGAGAACAGGAGGTCGAACAACAGGTTGAATTTGTTGGGTTGGAAAAATTAAGGAGAAAGAGTCCAGCTGTAGAATCTATCAGCAAAGTTTAAATTTTGTGCCATTTGCCCACTGGAAAAATTATTTCTAGTAAGAACCTCCTTAGAGATTTAGGATATCTGAAATAAATGGTACTTTTCCAATATGAGTACCAGTCCTTCAGTGAGCCAAGTGGGTTCAAGGTTACAGCCTAATTCAACTTTTCTTTGGATAGCTCAAAGTCACTATTGAATTGTTTGACAATCCTGAAGGTTCCTTCATATTAATATTTTGTCCACTGATCATATTGCTGTCAACATCTCAAAGCAACCATTGGCTACTATCCCTTTGTTTTGATGCATAGTATCACAATATAAAAGACATGAATTTGAAAAACTATGTTCCTAGTTGTGCCAGACTAGGAAGATCTCACTTGGAGCTGCCGGGGGTGGTGATCTACCTGAAGAATCCTTGCTGGAAGACAGAAAGTCGCCGTGTCTTGCGGATAAGCACATCTGCAATCTGGCACATCTCAATACTGATGAAGAAGACGGTATAGCAGGTGTACTCTTGGTAAAGACGTTGTCCAAATGTCTGGGTAGAGAAACAAACAGTGGTATGAAGGTAAATTCAATAGATGACCACCAGCCATCAAATAACCCTGAGAACTAAAATATTTTTGAGGTTCTAGACCTGCGATGGCGAACCTATTGCACATGTGCCAGAGGTGGCACGCAGCGCCCTCTCTATGGGCACACAAGCCATCGCCCCAGCTCAGTGCCGCAGGTGCATTGCATGTTGGGGGTTTGGCCACGCACACATTTGCGGGCGCATGGGTGCTTTGGACACTCGGTCCAGAAAAGGTTATCCATCACTATTCTAGACAATACAGAGTATCTACTCATTATTTTTGTGCCATATCCATCATCGGATGTTGGAGATCATGTTGGTGATCCTATTTTTATCAACAGCCACATGAAAAATTGCTGCTGAGTTTTGTCCAAACCAGACGCCTGGTTTACTGGTTTACTCATAGAAGAGAATATTTGCAGCTCGGGATTGAATGGTGGCGTCTTTGGTGTTCTCTGAGTTCGATTGTTTTCTTGCAGACATTTCATTACCTAACTAGGTAACATTATCAAGGTTAGAAGGGAGCGGGGTTTGTTCTCTATATACTAGTGGCTTCCCTTTCAGTGATAGTGGGAGTGTACTCCCAATTCATGCAAACAAGCTAAAAGTAAATAATCTAATCAGGGAATCATCAAGAACAGTCCCGGTTCCCAGGTTGGGTAAACATGGCCTGTGATTAAATAGTCCTAAATTGCAACAATTGGAACATCAGGTTGGTCTTTCTCTTCTCTACTCACCCACTCTTGGCCATAGCTGTCTTGAACGTCCTGGATATGATCATTCTCCCAGGCGGCTCGTAGCCCTACGCACTTCAGTGGGTACCAGCCCTCTTGCGCCATGGCGGTGAAGTAATCAACGAAGCCAGCACATGACTGGATGGCTCCTGCAAGGCAAAACACCACAGGTTGTGTTGGATTTCTGGTCCTGCTGCACCTTGGCATCCGATTTTTAAGCCAGGGGGTTTCAATGTTTGAGTGAGCACCCTTTGACAGCGTATTGCAGGCACATTCACCAAATGAGGTAAAGTAAGGAAGTTGCGCCTTGCTATCTCTTCCAGCTCACAAGGATGGTCCTTATCACCATCTTTTCTTCTGGCTTCTAGGCAGGGTGGAATATTTATAATAATAATTTCCTGGCTTCTCTGTTTTCCATCTATCATATTTTTTTGGCGTATAAGACGGTCTGGAGTATAAGACACACCTTAGTTTTTGGGAAGGAAAATTAAGAAAAAAAAATTCTGCCTCTGCCTATCAGCATCCATCGGTATTCATCTGGCTAGCATCAGTGTGTGAGTCAGTTGAGGGCTGTTTGGAAACTGAAACAGTATTTGCTGTGTGAGCAACAAGGAAGGAGACAGCAAGGAGCCTGAGTGTGGCTTAGCTCAACTGTTCGAAAGCTGCATGCTGTGCTGATCTCTGAAACTCCTCTCCTCTGCTTGGGTTTTGCTTGTATTTACTACCACGTTGGAAAACCTGCTTTTCGTGTTGTATATTTATTTCATCTGTTATATTATATATAAAGAGAAGTTATTGAATCCTGCTGGATCAGTTACTTGTGTGTGCTTTCTGGATGTGATTGCTGCTGCAAACTCTGACACGTCCTTGCAGCAAATAGCGAACAGCCAGGTCAGCTTCAGCACATTACTGCAGCCCGATTCAGCACAAGCAGCTGATTGGCGGGTGGATCGGCCTCCTGGAATACTCCCAATCAGCTGTTCCAGGCTGCAGGGATTGTCACAGACCATCACCTCCTCTGTGCCTTGGCTACATTTGGTTTATGAGGCACACCCAAATTTTCACCCCCTTTTAGGGGCGGAAAAAGTGTGTGTTATACTCTGAAAAATACGGTATTTTAATTTTAATATGTCCATTGAAGTGATCCTACAAATGCCACTTTGCAGCATTTTAAAAAATTCTTCGTCAGGACAGAAACCTGGTGCTCCTCACAGAAACTATATTGAAACTTCTAGATCTAGCCCTAGTCTTTTATGGTTAGGTCAGCCTTTCCCAACCCAGCATTCTCCCACAATTTTGGGACTCCAGTACCTAGAATTCCTTACTGGTGTAGGAGATGCAGTCCCCCTGATACATCTGGAGAGACCTCCATTGGATAAGGCTAATCAAAATCTGTTCTAGTAAGCTATCTAAATTTTTTTTTAAAAAAATAAAAACCCAACTTTGGATGCTAATGTTAAAGTCGAATTAAAAGCACATTGCTCTCTAGCAAATGCATTCTCTTTCTTTTGCTAGTTCTAACCACTAGGTGACGCCTTCTTGCAGGCATACATACCAATCTGGAAATAGGAATAGACAGCTAGTGCTTCATTGACTAGGCGGTCCCGTCGAGGATTTCGGGGCTTCAGATGCATGATGTCGCTCTCAGCCTTTTCATAGGCCAGTGAAACTGAGGGGAACTGTGCGGGAGGACAGAATATCTAAAATAAGCATTTGGCACACAAGAACAGCTTTAATTTCACCCCAGATTTGCTATGATGGACACGTGAAATTTTTGGAATTTGGGGTGGTGGATGAAAACCTTTTGGAGCCAAGAGTAGGCTTTTAGACCTGTAAGGTTGGATTCATACAACACGCTTAACCTAATAATTGAATTAATTCGTATCACTTGGGTTTACCTTGACCTAACCAATTAGGCTAAATTGGCCTAAACTGGTTAGCTACCTCGAAATTAAACTATTAAAAAAAACCCCACATTAAAAAGGTAAAGATAAAGGTTCCCCTCACACATATGTGCTAGTCGTTCCTGAGAGCACGGAGTGCTCATCTCCGTTTCAAAGCCAAAGAGCCAGCGCTGTCCGAAGATGTCTCTATGGTCATGTGGCTGGCATGACTAAACGCCAAAGGCACACAGAACGCTGTTACCTTCCCACCAAAAGTGATCCCTATTTTTCTACTTAGGGCATTTTTACATGCTTTCGAACTGCTAGATTGGCAGAAACTGGGACAAAGAACAGGAGCTCACCCCGTTAACACGGCACTAGGGATTCGAACCGCTGAACTGCCGACCTTTTGATCGACAAGCTCAGCGCCTTAGCCACTGAGCCACATTACAACTCATAAATACAGCCACTGGCTTAATGGATTTAGCCTGTTGTGTGAATGCAACAATGATATTGCCCTTAGCAGGCTGGGTTAACACTTCAGGCTAAGCCAACGTGAGGTTTGTTCCAAAAGAAGTGGCTTATACATCTACAAAATGGGACCCACAAAATGAAAGATGGTTTAGGGGGTGTTGTCTCTCATTCTGCTTCCTGCAAACTTTAGTTTGGCCCTTTAGGACTCACAATGTCTGTGCACAACTCGATAAAGAGGATGGTGATGCAGCCAAGAGGAAGAGGGACACTGACGGTGATGTAAATCAAGTAAGGGGTCAGCTCTGGGATGTTCTTGGTCAAGGTATAAGCAATGGATTTCTTGAGGTTGTCAAAGATCAGGCGCCCTGGAGGGGAAACAAAGAGAAAAATGCAGAACATGACTGACTTCCTTCGATGTGTTGTAAGAGCCTTGGTGGCGCAGTGGTTAGAGTGCGGTACTGCAGGCTACTTCTGCTGACTGCCTGCAATTTGGCAGCTCGAATCTCATCAGGCTCAAGGTTGACTCAGCCTCCCATCCTTCCGAAGTCGGTAAAACAGATAAAACAAACTCGATTTCATTGAGGGCTGCATCAGGGTTGTGCTTAACCTCGGGGGCCAGGGTGGGCATGGCCAGCTTGATGTCACTCATGTCAAGGGTGCCTGTGGTGGCTCAAGTGCTCTACCACTGAAAACAGGCTCCTGAGTTCCATTTTCGGCCATGACGGCCTCCTGCAGCCCTCTGCCAGCGAAAACAGAACTCACACAAGCTCCGTATTAACTGGCAGAGGTCTGCAGGAGGCCGTCATGGTTGAAAACGGAGCCTGGGAGAGCTGGCCGCAGCCCTCCCAAGATCCATTTTTGCTGGCAGACGCACCACGGGCTGGTCCACTGTTTCTAGGGTGGATTCGTGGACCTGATCTAAGCACCCTGGGCCCACGGGCCTTGAGTTTGACACCCATGCAATAAAATGAGGACACAGATTGTTGGGGGCAATAAGCTGACTCTGTAAACCGCTTAGAGAGGGCCGTAAAGCTCTGTGAAGCAGCATATAAGTCTAAATGCTATTGCTATTGTTCTAGGTGCGTGAGGACATCCTATCTCAGAATCTCTCTAAGCAAGGGATCCTCCCAGGAACTGACCCTGCTCAACGCCGGTGACAATGGAGGCAAAGTTGTCATCCAACAAGATCATATCTGCAGCATTCTTGGCTGCATCAGATCCAGCGATGCCCATCGCAACTCCGATATCGGCTTTCTTCAGCGCTGGGGAATCATTCACCCCATCTCCTGTAACAGCCACAATTGCACCCTGTGGACAAGAGCGAGAAGTGTCAGGTTCTACGAACGGGATTCAGAACAAAGATTTATAATGGGCAGCACTTCTCTTTAGTATTCCATGTGCTCAGAGGGCTTTGCCACACCGTGTCTTTCTTCTTGATCTCCTTCTGGAAAGCTATAACTACCGTATTTTTCTGTATATAGGACAATAAAGGTAAAAGTTCCCCTCGCACATATGTACTAGTTGTTCCTGACTCTAGGGGGCAGTGCTCATCTCCGTTTTAAAGCCAAAGAGTCAGCACTGTCCGAAGATGTCTCCGTGGTCATGTGGCCAGCATGACTCAACGCCAAAGGCGCACAGAACACTGTTACCTTCCCACCAAAGGTGGTCCCTATTTTTCTACTTGCATTTTTTACGTGCTTTCGAACTGCTAGGTTGGCAGAAGCTGGGACAAGTAACAGGAGCTCATTCCATTACGTGGCACTAGGGATTTGAACTGCTGAACTGCCAGCCTTCCGATCAACAAGCTTAGCATCTTAGCCACTGAGCCTCCGGGTCCCTTAGTACAGTAATTAGATTAATATGTCCCTTAATACGGTAATTAGAAGCTCCCTAATATCAAAACTGGTCCACCCAAAGGGAGCAGAGGCCGGGTGCTTCAGGCATTTCTATATATCCCACAGTAATACAATTAAGAATGCCTGTCCGTTCAGCCTAATGTATTTCACAAAGCAATTATGAAGATTTTAAAAAATGGCAGCCCTGCATTGTATTATCTTTGGAGGAAGGGAAGGATGGAGACAATTACTTAATTATGGACCGTGTCCACTTAACATGCTTAGCTTGTTTACTGGATTCATCAAAACCCATCTGGGAAGTTCATATCAAATTATAAATCAGTCGTGATTTATGGGGTTACACAAATCAAATTATTTATGATATAATAACAAATTATTATGGTCATTGGCCAGCCTTTGTACCTATTAAAACCATAAGAAAAAAAATCTAAGGGTAGAATTATCAGCGCTTGATATTTTATATAAATGTCATCACTGGTTCTGTAAATTTTCTAGTTTCTATGGCTGAGAAAGTAAAAGGTAGGTGTCAAATATATCTACTTTTTAAATAAGAAGTTTGGATCTTACCAGTTTCTGACAGCTTTCTACAATGATGAGCTTCTGCTGTGGAGAGGTGCGAGCAAAGACCATCTCTGGATGCATCTTTAGGATCTCAACCAAATCTTCACTTTCCATATCTTTCAATTGACCTCCATTGACCACACATGCCCTGGCATCCCTTGAAATAAGAGAGAAGCCCTCTTCAAGATTAGGAAACCTCCCAATAGCACCCCAATGCCATTGTTAACCCTGAAGCTGGCTTGGTTGAGGCCATCTTGGAGCTCCAGTGTGGCTACACTGGAGCTGAGGGATAGAGAGGAGGGTTTAGAGATAGCTGGGGTTGTGTTGTCAAAATGAAATACTTTCTCTTGGGAACCAAGGACCTTCTCACACCTGACCGGAGGAAGGAGGAGTAAAGTCACCAGACCAACAGAAGCTGCATTGAAAACCAAGAGTTGGTTTTCACCAGATATGTGCCAATGTGATATTTCCAATAAAGCTATTCTGTGAGGAACCCATATGCCTCGGAGTTTTTGCTTGCCACAGATTATTTACTTACTTACTTACTTACTTACTTACTTACTTACTTACTTACTTACTTATTTACTTATTATACCGCCCTTCTCCCAGAGGGACTCAGGGCGGTGTACAGCCAGCTTAAAACACACAAGTATAAAATTTAAAAGCAGTTTTAAAAGATATTAAATATTTTGGCCCACATCAAATTAAAATGAAACTACCCCATTAAAACATTTAAAATTACGAATTAGCAATAAAAATTAAGAGATTAGGCCAGCCCGGCTCAATGAAATAAAAGCGTCTTGAGGGAACCCTGAGTCCCTCAGGGTTCTATTACTTGGAACCCTGACAGCCATATAACTTCTTCCCTCACACAGAATATCTTCCTTGTCTGGTGCCGCTGTCACTCAAAGTAGCTCTTTAATATGCCCGGGTATTAAGATGCTTACCGCTTGTTAACCTGCTCCACGGGGATGCGAAGACGGGTGGCGATATCTTCAACAGTTTCGCTGCCCTCTGAGATGATGCCAACGCTGGCAGCGATGGCTTTGGCTGTGATTGGATGGTCTCCTGTTACCATGATCACCTGGGAAAAAAAATGGGAGGGGGAGGGGATTGTAGCGGTTGTTTCTAAACATATTTGTCCCGCACCCAAATATGCGCCATGGTGGCGCAGTGGTTAGACTGCAGGCTACTTTTGCTGACTGCCGGCTGCCTGCAATTTAGCAGTTCAAATCTCACCAGGCTCAAGGTTGACTCAGCCTCCCATCCTTCTGAGGTCGGTAAAATGAGGGCGCAAATTGTTGGGGGCAATAGGCTGACTCTGTAAACCACTTAGAGAGGGCTGCAAAGCACTGTGAAGTGGTATATACTATATTTTTCGGACTATAAGATGTACCTGACTATAAAATGCAACTAAATTTAGAAGAGGAAATCAACAACAACAAAAAGGTTTTGGCCTCCGCGCGCCCCATTTTCAGGCCTTTCTTCAGGTCTTTTCCAGCCTTTTTTCTGCCCATTTTCAAGGCCTTTTTCCTGCCTGTATTCTAAGCTTCTTTCTGCCCATTTGTGAAGCTTTTTTGGCCTGTTTTCAGGGCTTTTCTTGATCCATTTTGGAGGCTTTTTGGCCCATTTTTGAGGATTTTTCTGTCTCATTTTGAGGCTTTTTTTCAGGCCATCTTTGAGGCTTTTTTCAGGCCATTTTTTTCTGAAAACATTGGCCAAAAAAGCCTCGAAAATGGGCTGAAAAATCCTCAAAAATGGGCTGAAAAAAAAGCCCCAAAAATGCCCCCCCAAAAGGACTGAAAATGGGGCATGCAGTGGCCAAAAAAACTGCCGGCAGGTAGGCAATATTCAGTCTATAAGATGCGCAGGCATTTTCACCCCCTTTTGGGAGACAAAAAAGTGTGTCTTATAGTCTGAAAAATACGGTAAGTCTAAGTGCTATTGCTATCATGGGATCTGAAGTCCAACATATCTAGAAGCCTCAGATTAGGAAAGAACCATTTTAGGATCTTGTAAGATTTCAACGTGTCCATGTCTGGCTTCCATAGCATGATTACAAATACTTTCCTAACCATTGAAATCATCAGAACATCTGATGAACTTACCCGGATACCTGCAGTACGACATTTCATGACGGCATCGGGCACAGTGGCTCTGGGTGGATCAATCATAGAGATAAGGCCTGCAAAGCATAGCCCACTAGTGGGAAAGTTTGTTTCATCACTGTCAAAGTGGTAGCCACGGGGGAACTCATTCTGGGGAAGGTAGAGGTGACAGAAACCTGTGGACGAGAGAAAAGCGTTGCGAGACCTACTTCATAAGCCCACGAGTCGAACTACAGCTCCATTTTCATTGAGCCCACAGTGCTCAAACTGGGCTTTTGGTGCTTCACTTGATATTTCAGGTTTCTCGTAATCCAAGTAGTTGACACTGTTGAGGGTGTTGGTGGATACTTTGGTAGTTGCCATACGCAGGATGAAGCTCCAGAAGCTTGGAGACATTATTTAAATTTCCTTAATGCTGCTCATGTAAAATAGCTCTGAGAAATTGTATGAGAGTTCAGTGGTGGCCCCATGCTGCTCACGGGAGCATAACTGCTACCTGGAAGGGTTCAACAGGTCAGTGAAGGAGAAGATCGAAAAAGAGGGTGTTTTGTTGAGGTTCTTCTCAAAGATAAAACTAGACTACTAGAATAGAATAGAATAGAATAGAATAGAATAGAATAGAATAGAATAGAATAGAATAGAATAGAATAGGAATAGGAATAGAATAGAATAGAATAGAATAGAATAGAATAGAATAGAATAGAATAGAATAGAATAGAACCAAAGAGTAGAGTAGAGTAGAATAGAGTAGAGTAGAGTAGAGTAGAGTAGAGTGAAGAGAGAAGAGAGAAGAGAGAAGAGAGAAGAGAGAAGAGAGAAGA
>WNWU01000046.1:5762560-5807823 GCA_012654045.1 Ptyas mucosa | reverse complement strand
GAAGAGAGAAGAGAGAAGAGAGAAGAGAGAAGAGAGAAGAGAGAAGAGAGAAGAGAGAAGAGAATAGAAGAGTTGGAAATGACCTTGGAGGTCTTCTAGTCCAACCCCCTGCTTAGGCAGGGTTTCCTACACCACTTCAGACAAATGGTTATCCAACATCTTCTTAAAAACTTCCAGTGTTGGAGCATTCACAACTTCTGGAGGCAAGTTGTTCCACTGATTAATTGCTCTAACTGTCAGTAAATTTCTCCTTAGTTCTAGGTTGCTTCTCTCCTTGATTAGTTTCCACCCATTGCTTCTTGCCTTCAGGTGCCTTGGAGAATAGCTTGACTCCCTCTTCTTTGTGGCAGCCTGTTTATGCTGTTTATGCAGCCTAGAACTGTGTTGGCTTTTTTGGCAGCTGCTGCACACGGCTGGCTCATATTTAAATGTTTGTCCACTAGGACTCCAAGATCCCTCTCACAGTTTCTACTATTGAGCGAGGTACCACCTATACGGTACATGTGCATTTTGTTTTTCTTGCCTAAATGTAGAACCTTACTTTTTTCAGTAAGTACTTAATGAAAACTTCAGTTATTGATACCATTCTTTCTTACCCAGCACACGCTCGCCCAGTCCACCAAGGTCCATATAAGCTGTTTGGAAAGCTTCTCTCCATTGCTCGTCAAGGGCCAATTCTTGGCCCTTAATCATAATGGTGGAGCAGCGTTCCAGGATCCTCTCAGGAGCACCTTTCATCACCAGCAGATGGCGCTGGTCTCTGGGATCATCAAGCTCATGGACAGACAGCTGAAAGTAAGAGAAGATGATAGAATCCATGAGATTTGTCCATACCCAATGTGCAACTTTCTAGCTTCTTGGCTAGTGGCAATGAACTAGTGGCAGGAAGAAATGGAATCCGGATTTAAATGCCAGATTAATTCAGTACTATTTGAATCAGAGTTCCTTTTAGTGACCCTTGCTGAGCTTTTTTGGAACCAAGGGGACAGAAAGTCAGCTGCTAACCTGGAATTTGTTGGTGGAATTGAAGGGTATCTCACAGACTTTTTTGTAGCGCTCCCGGTACTCCATGACGTTGCCGAGGGTGATTTCAGAGAATTTCAGTAGGGCTGTCTCTGAGGCATCTCCGATCACAATACGCTGGGATTGAAAAGGGAGAGAAACATAGAAATAGGATTAGCACCGTTGAAGTGCTGGCTGAATTTGCATTGATACTGGATTAGTGTTTCTTAACTTTGGCTGCTTTAAGAGGAGTGGGCTCAGGGTTGGGCTTCAGATCCTTTAGCAATGGGTTCGCTGCCCCATTACTGGGTGGGCACGGCCACGGTGGGCATGGCCTAATCAGCCACCTACACCATGGTGGGGGGGGCACCCCAGGCTCTGGAGGCATTTCTTGAGCCTCTGGGAGGGCAAAAACTTCCCCCAGGGTCCGGAGGCCCTCCAGAGGCTGAAAACAGGCCAAAAGGTAAAGGTAAAGGTTCCCCTCGCATATATGTGCTAGTTGTTCCCAACTCTAGGGGTGGTGCTCATCTCTGTTTCAAAGCTGAAGAGCCAGCACTGTCCGAAGATGTCTCTGTGGTCATGTGGCCGGCATGACTAAACGCCAAAGGCGTATGGAACACTGTTATCTTCCCACCAAAAGTGGTCCCTATTTTTCTACTTGCATTTTTTATGTGCTTTCGAACTGCTACGTTGGCAGAATCTGGGACAAGTAACGGGAGCTCACCCCCTTACGCGGCACTAGGGATTTGAACTGCTGAACTGCCGACCTTTCGATCTACAAAGCTCAGGGTCTTAGCCATTGAGCCACCGCGTCCCCTTTGAATACCACCCCTGTCGTACGCTAAATAAATAAATAATAATCCGTACGGATTTTTCTTACCCGTGGCACAGGTACACTATCCTGTCCTGATTTGAAAGAAGCCCGGTTGCAAAGGCTCACCACTTTACACAGAGCTCTCCAGGTCTCCGAGGACTGATCGAAAGTTTGCCCTGGAAAGCAGAACAAGAAACGACGTGGCAAGTTTTCTGGGCTGTAAGCTTAGGACGGGCAGCCTGCTGCCCATCTTTACCGACGGTCTCTCTGCTTGTTGCTAGGCTTGCAAATACCTGACTGGTCTTCTGTAGTGTCCGCTGTGTGGATTTGGTTGTCGAACCAAAGATGCGAGACCGTCATTCGATTCTGGGTGAGCGTCCCGGTTTTATCCGAGCAGATGACCGACGTCGAGCCCAGCGTTTCAACAGCTTCCAGATTCTTGACCACACAGTTCTTCCTGGCGAGTCGCTTGGCTGTGAGAGACAGACAGACCTATCCAAGGAGGATGAGAGGGAGGTGGGGAGGGGAGAAGGGATAGGAAACAAGTGAGGTCCAATGTTTGGAACTTGGGATAACTAAAGTCAACTTGGGTTGAGCGCATTAAGCCATTTTGTCAGAGTTCGTTGCAGAAATCAAATCCAGGAAGCACACACAGGTAACCGATTCAGCAGGATTCCTTAACTTCTCTTTATAACACATGCAATAAATATACGATACCAACAGCAGAGGAGAGAACGGATTTGTCAGCCTCCACTTTTTAATTGCTTGCTTGCTCGGCTGCCATTATAACGGGGGGGAGGGGGGAGCTGTTTGAATGTCTGGGAGGTGGGGGGGATGAGCTGGTGGAGAAGAGAGGAGAAAGTTTTCTTCAGGGTTTTCTTTGAAGCTGATAACTACTCAAGGTCAACCGTCGTGGCCTACCAGGAGGATGGCACCATCGGACACTGCACCCCACATGACCCCTGGGGGGAGATGTGGATTGGATAATCCTGACTGGACGGTTGGGGGAAGGGTTTTTGGGATGCTTTCTATATGTAATTTTCGCGCCTATTGCCTCAGACCTTGCTTTTCTTTGGTTGCATTCAGTTCATACTCAGTAAAAGTACCTTTCTCTATGAAAATGGAGTTGGGGTTTTTCTTCCTTGAGTAGTGAAAGGAGGCACACCTGACAGGATTTCAGTTCAGAGTTGAGACAGACTAGTTTCAGCTTCAGAGCTGAGCACAGAGCTACAGAGCCACACCCAGGCTCCTTCCTGTCTCAGCTCCCATTGGCTGACCTTGTTGCTATGCCCTATTCCAGTTCATGGATATTCTGACACATTTGTTCAAGGCTGACCCCACTCCCAATCTTATGCTTCTGACTGACTGGAAAATATGAGAAAAGTAGTCCCAAAGGTGATTTTTTTCAGGAGGCAACTGGACTTCCTTGTTTTTTCTTTTAAAGACGTTTCGCTTCTCATCCAAGAAGCTTCTTCGGCTCTGACAGAATAATGAAGAATTGAAGGATTTATATTCCTTGCAGACATCTGGTCATTTGCATCCTTTTAGAGGGCCGTTGAGACCACCTGGAGGTTTATCTGTGTCCTCAGGGTCTGTCTGCAAGGAATATCAATCCTTCCATCCCCCACTCATTCTCATCCAAAAAGCTTTTTCACTTCTGATGGAATGGCGGAGAATGGCAGAGAATTTATATTTCTTACAGTCATCTGGTCAGCAGTTCCAAAAAGGTTCTATACCCACTTGCACTACCGTGACCCTGAGGGCACAGATAAACCTCCAAACAAAGTCCATCTGCCTTTTGAAAAAGCATCTTTGGGACTTCCTGGTGTGGATGCCAGGGAGTGATCGCAGTACTTCCTGCTCTGACCTGGGCTTTCCCAGCAGCACGAAGCCAAGTCCTCATTCTGATAAACCCCTTTTATTTAATTTACAGTGAATTCCTCTGCAGCAAAGTCTTTCCTCTCCCACAGTCTTTCAAGATAGTTCACAGTTACCAACCTTTATCAGGCTTGGAAAGTGGCCAGGCTGATATCTTTCAGACGCAGCAATACTTGGCAAGAACGTAATAATGAACTAATTATCTCCTGCAAACTCCACTCCCCTTTCGCTCCTCTTTTATTCCCTCTGGGAGGGGCCATTCATCGTCCACCTGTGGCCTTACTCCCAAGTCGACCCTTGTCCTTTAGCTGTTCCCTTCATCCGGCAACTCTGCGCATGTGCACACTGGGAACAGGCTCCAGCTGTTCGTCTGCCTCACTGATGTCTGACTCCAAAAGCAGCTGATAACTCGCATACGGCCCTAACCCCATCTCTGCCTCCAATGCAGAGCACTCATCAGAGCCTTCCCCAGACTCCAGGACTGACCCATGTTCCTCCCAAACCTCCTCACTGTCCGAAACTGCTGCCAGATCCACTGGCCACTGGCAGGCTACAGCACTTCCTTCATACAAAACAACATGTGAAGATGTTATGGAAAGAACAGGGGGAAAGTATTCAGAAAGAGCTCAAACTGCTTGAGTTGTGATACTTACCGTGACCGTTGCTAGAAGACCCTCAGGAACATAAGCCACCACAATTGCCATGAAAAAGACCATGGCCTTGAGGAAGGGGTAGCCGATCACCATGGCAACAACAAAGAAGGTGGCACCGAAGAAAATGGCCAAGCCAGCTATGATGTCCACAAAATGTTCAATCTCAATAGCAATGGGCGTCTTCTCATTCTCCACTCCTGAAGCCAGGCTGGCGATGCGCCCAATGATGGTGCGGTCCCCGGTGTTAATGATAACACCAGTGGCAGTTCCTGAAAAAGAAGAAGGGAAGAGCTGGAAGCCAACTGATTCAACCGAGACAACCGATGTCTCCCCTCCAAAAACCAGTTCTTCCTACCTTCTAAGCACATGGTTGAGAAGAAGGCAATGTTCCTTGTTTCTAAAGGGCTTTCATGGGTGCATTCTGGGGTACGGTTTTGAGGTTCAGATTCCCCTGTCAAGGAGGAATTATCCACCTAGAATAAAGGAGGGAAGAAAGAAAGAAAAAAGAAAGATGAAAGAAAGAAAGAAAGAAAGAAAGAGAAAAAGAAAGAAAAAAAGAAAGAAAGGAGGGTTTTTAATGTGCACTGTGACATAATTCCATGAAAACTCTGCAGGCACAACTCTCGGTATGGAGATAATTGCCCTTGGCTGGACAATTTTCAACTCTGAAATTTACATTGTGCATTTTCTTTCTTACATTATTAAAATATCTCTGTGTGCAGGAGATGGGAACATCTTTCTCTCCCTACAGATTGTTTTCCAGATTGGAATCATTTTTGAGTTTTGCGTTGATCTGAATAATTAAGCCAGTGTTTCCTGACCTTGGTGACTTCCAAGTATGTAGACTTCAACTCCCATAATTCTCATCCATGGCCATCCTGGCTGTGGAATTCTGGGATTTAAAGTCAACAAATCTGGAAATATATTATTTACTTAGAAATTAATATGCTTTAGAACTGCTATATATTTCATAGATAGATTAAGAGGGACTTCGTAGATCATCTAGTCCAAACCCCCACCCAAGCAGGAGAACCTAAACCATCCCTGACATATGGCAGTCCAATCTCCCCTTGAAAGCCTCCAGTGAAGAAGCTCCCGCAACTTCTGAAGGCAACTTCTGTTCCATTGATTGATTGCTCTCACTGTCAGAAAATGTCTCCTTATTTCTAGGTTGAATCTCTCCTTGTTCAGTTTCCATCCATTATTCCTTGTCTGGCCTTCAGGTGCTTTGGAAAATAGCTTGACCCCCTCCTCTCTGTGGCAGCCCCTCAAATATTGGAAGACTGTATCATGTCTCCCCTGGTCCTTCTCTTCGCTAGACTAGCCATGCCCAGTTCCTGCAAACGTTCATTGCATGTTTTAGCCTCCAGTCCCTTAATCATCCTGGTTGCTCTTCTCTGTACTCTTTCTAGTGTCTCAGAAAAAGGGCAGAGAAGGGCAACCAGGATGATATTGCAGAACAGAATGGATAGTATGACTAACTTGTATGTTTTGTAATTGAATGGTGACTTGAACATGAATCTACCAAGTCCTAAGGTAAGGCTGTAGTCACTTGGTTATTTAGACCAAGTTACATGTTACACAGTGACCTAGAGACAGTCTGAAGCACTTCCTCCCTCTACGTGAGATGTAGGAGTGGGCATGTTCTTCCTTCACTTCTGCATTTGGATTGCAACTATACTATTGAAACAGTAATGCGGTGACAGGGATCACACATAGAATGTGCAAGTAACTCACTAGTTTAGACCAGAATTGAATAGAGCTGGAAGGCACCTTGGAGTTCTTCTAGTCCAGTTCCCTGATCAAGCAGGAGAACCTATACTATTTCAGATAAGCGGCTGTCTGGTTTCTTCTTAAAAACCTCTGGTGATGGAGCGCCCATGCTTTCTGAAGGCAAGCCGTTCCACCGGTTAATTGTCCTCACTTTTAGGAAGTTTCTTCTTATTTCCAGGTTGTTTCTCTCATTGATTAGTTTTCATCCATTGCTTCTTATCCTGCCCTCCGGTGCTCTGGAGAATAATTTGACCCCTTCTTCTTTGTGGCAGCCCTTCAAATACTGGAATACTGCTGTCATGTCACCCCCTAATTCTTCTTTTCCTTAGACTAGCCAAACCCAGATCCTGCAGCCGTTTCTTCATAGGTTTCAGTCTCCAGGCCTTTGATCATCTTAGTTGCTCTTCTCTGAACTTTTTCCCAGGTCTCAACATCTTTTTTGTAGTCTGGTGACCAAAATTGGTTGTAGTATTCCAGGTGTGGTCTTCAGAGGTGGAATTCAACTGGTTTCGACCGGTTCGGGTGAACTGGTAGCACTGATGATCAGTTGGCCCCACCGACCTGCCCCCGCTCCATCCTGTCCTTTATTTCCTGCTTTGTAGCTCATCTCAATCGTGTGACACAGCTGATTCCCCCCCCTTCACTGTTCTACTTACCGTTGGTGACTTGGAAGGTAAGCAGTTGAGCTTCTAAATGCTCCATTTTCAGCGCTGTGTGCAAACGCCTTAGACACACACAAACACACGCTTACTAAACCAGTTGTTAAACCGGCAGCATTCCACCACTGGTGGTCTTACTAAGGGTTTATAAAGCGGTACTAATACTTCATGTGATCTTGATTCTATGCCTCTGTTTATACAACCCAGGGTGGTGTTAGCTTTTTTGGCTGCTGCTGCACACTGCTGGCTCATATTCAAGTGATCCTTTCTCCAGTTCCTTTCCTTCTTCCAGTGAAACAAATGGGCCAAGCTTTATAATCTTTCTCCAACAAAGGGTAAGAAAAGCAAACTTTTTGGAGTCGGGAGAAGGTGAGGTCACGTTTATCGGAGCAGCCATCTTTCTTATTTAGGTACCTTGCATCCTTGACCAGTGATGATCCTGATGTCTGCTGGGACTCGGTCTCCCCCTTTGATCTCCACCAAGTCACCCACTACCAGCTGATTAGCATTGATCTGGAATTTGTCACCGTCCCGAATCACGGTGGCTTGCTGTGTTTGAGAAGAAGAGAAGAAACCGTTTGGACTTAGAACATTATTTTCTTCACGTAACCCCCCCAGCTCCCCCAATCAAAACAAAGCAAAAATACCAGATGGTCAAAGAATTTTATACTGGGGATACTGGAAGCCATTTCAAATCAATGGAGAAAACCTAAAGAAGGTGGATATTTTTCAGTATCTGGGATCCCCTCTCCAGGGCAATGGGAACATTAATGGTGTGGTGAGAGCAAGGATGAATGCAGCCTGGATGCATTGGCGAGAACTCACTGGTGTGGTATGTGACAGATGAATGCCAACCCGTCTTAAATCTAAGATTTACAAGACAACCATCCGGCCGGTTGCACGGTATGGCACTGAATGCTGGGCCACAACAACAGGGACTGAAAGCTCTCTCCGTGCCATGGAAATGCGAATGCTCCATTGGATATCGGGCATTTCCCTTCTTGACCACATTACAAATAGTGGTGGGTTTCAAAAAAATTTACTACTGGTTCTGTGGATGTGGCTTGGTCAGCATGGCATGGCTTGGTGGGTGTGGCTTGGTGGGCGTGGCAGGGGAAGGATACTGCAAAATCCCCATTTCCTCCCGATCAGCTGGGACTCGGCAGGCAGAGAATAGATGGGGGGGGGGGGTGTTCAGTCAGAAGTGGTATTTACCGGTTCTCCGAACTACTCAAAATTTCCACTGCCAGTTCTCCAGAACCGGTCAGAACCTGCTGAAACCCACCTCTGATCACAAACGACACAATTCAACAGCATGTTGGTGTGGCATCAATTATGGAGAAGATGAGAGAAGGCCGGCTCCGCTGGTATGGACACGTCCAGAGAGCAGCACCTTCCACCATTGTCAAAACTGTCTACCAACTAGAAGTCAATGGCCAGCGACTTTGCGGCATCCAAAACAGAGATGCCAAGACACCATCAACAAAGATATGAAAGCCGCAGGCCTGCGTCCCGGAAACGCAGCTGAACATGCAAAGTAGCGCTTAATGATCCGAAAAGCAGACCCTGCTCTTGAGGGAATACGCTAGGGAAGAAGAAGATACTGGGAGCCATTTTTACCTGCGGCACGAGATTCTTGAAACTTGCAATGATGTTTGTGCTTTTAAACTCTTGATAGTAACCAAAGCAACCAGTCACAACCACAACAGCGATAAGAGCAACGGCCAAGTATAACTAAAAAAGAAGAAGAAGAAAAAAATATGCTGGTATTTGTATTGTCACAGCTGCACTGCTTCCAGTAATCCTGGCAGGCATTACTGTCAGCACCCCAAGTTTCATTCATCCTAGTGCTGACATGAAGGAGGAAAAAAAAAAAAGGAAAGGAGAGAGAAGAAGCAGGTTGACCTTTCACACAGTTACAACCTGGCAGATAACATCACCTGGGAGATGCGTTGGGAGGGGGACATTCCTGTGAGGTGACATAGTAAGGGTGACTTGGGAGATGGCCAATGAGACGCTGGGTAATGAGGGATGGAAAGGGAAGGGTTTGGGGGTTAGCAGGTCAGTACTGGCACCGATGGAGTCGGGACCAGACATGTTCGTTCTTAAATAAATGAAAGATTTCATCAAAGACTATTTGTTTGGAAAATGTGATTTGTTTAAGACAACGTCAGGACCTGACAATTACATTTATTATACAGCCACTCCTCATTTATCGACTACCTTCTTTAGCAACCATTCTCAAACACGACAATAATAAACAGTAGCATATATTCATTTTCTGACCAATATGCCTATTTACACCTGAGTATAAAAGCTGTCGGTGTGAAACTGATTTAAGTTTCAAGCAGCAGCTGTGAGCTGGGGAAGGGGGGGGGGTTTCTAATAAATTAATTAAGATCACAGCTGAGCTTCTTAACCTGCAATTAGCACTTTTTAGGAAAGCCTGGTATTACCTAGAAAAGCAGCTCAAGAGGGAGAGCTTGTTTAAAACAATCTTTCTGCTTGCTTAACAACAGATTTGTGGTTACCCACTTGGATAGAATCATCATTCTATCTCCTATTGCAGGGGTATCAAATTCAAGGCCCACAGGCCAGATCTGGCCCATGGGGTGCTTAGAACTGGCCGGCCTGGAAATAGCAAAGGCCTGCAGTGCCTCTGCTAGCAAAAACAGGGCGCAGAGGAGCTTTATGTGCCCCCCCCATCCTGTTTTCAGCCTGGATAGCCTCCTGCAGCACTCTGCTGGCCAAAACTAGGCATGAGCTGAAAACAGGGCCCAGGAGTGCCCCTCCCCCCACATCCTGTTTTGGCCAGCAGGATGCTGCAGGAGGTGTCCATCCTGTCTCCCCCCCTTGTGCTGGCCCACGGAAGACAACTACAATGCTGATCCGGCCCTTGAAGAAATCCAGTTTGACACCCGTGTCCCATTGCATCTCTTGTCCCGCTGACCCCCAAATCTGCTGTGGGCACTTACATTGTCTGCACTGGTAAGATCCCCTTGGCCACACTGGATGCCAAAGGCGATGAGACAGATGGCAGCCGCCACCCACATCAGGCACTGCAGCCCCCCAGCCAGCTGACGCGCAAATTTCACATACTCCGGAGTGCCTTTGGGGGGCTTCAATTCATTGGGGCCATCACGAAGGAGAATCTCTCCGGCCACTGTGCTGGTCAGACCCTGGAAGCAAATAGACAAGGAGGCCAGATATAAATATGTAGTAATAGCAAACCAGTTGTCAGGCCTGGAAGTCATCTTTTGCATTGGGTCTTCAGGCCTGCCACATTTACTACTGTGAGAAATTGGGAGGGGGGATTGTATGGAGCGGGGGTGATATGTAGTCATAATAACATTCCTTTCTCAGAGAGTCAAGGACATCTTGCCCTGCACCTGAAGGGCTGGAACTGGGAGGCATCTCCAGTTGGGATGGTGCTTTGATTGGACCATGTGATAGACATGTGGGGCAAGGCTGGGGGAGAGAAGGGGGATAGGATAGGATAGACTTCTGTGGGGCAAGGCTGAGAGAGAGAAGGGGATAGGAGAGGATCTATGGGGCCAGCCTGAGGGAGAGAAGAGGATAAGATAGGAGAGGCCTCTGTGGGGCAAGGCTGAGGGAGAGAAGTGGAGAGGAGAAAGCCTATCGTAACTACTCATTAAGTTTCATGCTGTAACCGTCAATTTATCAAGCCCCATCATATAGTTTTGTAGCGAAGCATGGGTATCCAGCTAGTATAGTCATAATAACATTCTTTTCTCAGAGATTCAAGGACATCTTGCCCTGCACTTGGACAGCTGGAACTGGGAGGCCTCTCCAGTTGGGACAGTGCTTTGATTGGAACATGTGATGGACATGTGGGTGCTGGGCAGGGACTTGGACTTTAATTTGGGTGGGGAAAACCTGGAAGCTTTCAGATTTGGGTTTTCCCAGATGAGCCAATATGACATCTCTAATAAAATGGAACTTTGAGGACATTCAAGCCTCGGAGTCTTCTTTCGTTGGGGGTGTTACTTGGAACCCTGACACCAGTAATGCCTCTGATTCCTAGAGATTTGTCTATCATGGATACAATGAAGGCAGCTATCAATTTAGGGCAGCCTTATTCCCCATGTACCACTTCATTTCAAACACTAGATGGCAACCGTACTTTCAAGGCTGAAGAAGGGATTATGATGAACTATGAAAACATGTGTTCCTCTCTGCTTGCCGCTAATACTCTTTTTTGTCAAAGGGCTTCACCTTCTTGATGTTGGTCCTATATTTCATCTCCAACTCTTCTATAGTCAGCTGATGATCATCCTAAAAGGAGGAGAGACCCGAGATAAGAATATGATTTCAGTGGATGGAGAGATGTTATCCTTTGAGCATGGTCCTTCATTGATTGTTCCCTGATTGCTTATTTGTACCCTATGGCTATCATTAAGTGTTGTACCTTATGATTCTTGATGAATGTATCTTTTCTCTTTATGTACACTGGCAGCATATGCACCAAAGACGAATTCCTTGTGTGTCCAATCACACTTGGCCAATAAAAAATTCTATTCTGTTCCGTTCCGTTCCGTTCCGTTCCGTTCCATTCCGTTCCGTTCCGTTCCATTCCATTCCATTCCATTCCATTCCATTCCATTCCATTCCATTCCATTCCATTCCATTCCATTCCATTCTATTCTATTCTATTCTATTCTATTCTATTCTATTCTATTCTATTCTGCTGTTTTGCATCAACACATAAGCACAGCCAACAAATGTTTCTTCAGATTAATGAGATAAACTCACAAAACGAAAGCATGGAATGATTTTAAAAATTCCAGATAAGTGGGAATTGATTCTGGATTGCCAGGAGATTAAATTCCAGACATGAAATGTATTGGGCATGAAAGCAAAGAATATATGGTATTACAGATGGAAAAAAGAAAGAAAAGAAATTTAGCTTGTATATGTAATCGTACACAGCCAGTATTAAACAGTAATATAGTTTATTACACTGTCTCAGAAAATCGAGGAGGCACAGTATTTGAAAAGAATTTGCAGCTGTAATGTTTGCATACCAAAATGTTTAAGAAACAAAATAATTCATTTCAAATGCACTTGAAATGAGGCATTCTCTGTTATTCAGCTATGGAAATGGCAATGTCTAAATCAGTAGAGATATCTCATTTTTCCAGTGTGGTCCTATGGCTTACCACATCCATCTCTTTCTTCATATTCTCCAACTTCTCTTTTTTCTTCAACCCTTTGTTTTTCTTCTTCTTAATCTTCACATCCATTTCCCCATCGTATTTCTCCATCTCCACCGAGTACATTTCGTACTTGTCCTAGCAGGACAAAAACAGAAAAAGAGATTTTTAAGGTCAAATAGCTTCGTTAATTATTATGAATTAAGGTGTTACGATATTCTTTTGAGCGTTTTAAAACCCATCTCTAGAAAGCAGAATAGAATTTAAGTGCTGGGATTAAAATGAAACCAAATGGCTAGCGCAGGGGTCAGCAACCTGCGGCTCCGGAGTCACATGCGGCTCTTTGGGCCCTCTGCTGTGGCTCCCTGTTCGGTGATCTCACCACTGGCTGGCCCCGCCCCTCGCCCTCCCCTCCCAGTCACTCCTTGCCTGGCCTGAGAAAGTAAGGGTGACGGCAGAGGATGGAGAATAAAACAGAGGAGCTTTACAAAATTTCGCTCTGCAATTTTACTTCGCTAATAGTGGATCTAAACTTGAGTCCCACAATCATCCATCACCTCTGCAGAATATCAGATTCAGTATTTTTTTATTATTTTTTTTTACCGATGCGAAACTGTACAGAATGATATTTTGGATGTTTTCCTCTGAGTCAAAATGAGAGCAGTTGGCAGTTCCCTGAATTTTGAGGCTTTCTGGTATCAAGACTGGTCTCACATGACTGATATCAACGCAGTTTTGATGACGGTCGAACCAGTTACCTATGGAGATGCTATTTTTTGTTTTGAAGGGACTTATATTTCTGCCGTAATAGGCCTTTTCTGCTCATGCTCTGTTTGAGGTTACTTACATTGATGAATTTGATAATAGCAATTTGATAATAGGGCATCAGGGCTGTGGTTGACCTTGGGCGGATGGGCAACATGGCTGACTGGATGGGCGTGGCCAGTTTGACGCCACTCCCCAAACTGCTGGCATGTTTCCTCTTTGCATTACGTAGACCAGGCCGAACTGACGCAGGTAGACTGGGACGAAGTGATGCAGGTCAGCCTCTTACATTTTCCAGGATGGCTCTGTGGTCTGGATCCGACCACATTGCGGTCTGCATCCGTCCCACAAGCTTCGAGTTTGACACCCCTGCCCTTGAAGCTCTTTATTCGTACAGTACTGAACCTGAATCTCTCTAACGAAAAGATTAAAAGCTTTATCCAGCGCAAGCCGTAACTTAGTAAATCTATTCACACAAAGCTGATGAAGAGCTTATCACGACAACTTGAAACTTGATAGTACGCACGAACTAACAATATTGTATTCTTCTTTTGCAAAGTTGATATCCAGGTGGTTTCTGGGGACCAGGAATTCACCTGCCCTGCCTTCTGTGGCTTGCCCACTGACAAATGGATTGGCAATGACTATGTGAAAATGAATGCTCAAATTCCTTTCACCGCTGGATCAATAAGGAGTCACCCTCTATGCATATTAGTTTACTTTTACTCCCTAGGACTCTTTGAGCTTTCTTCTTTTTCTGTTAAGGGCCAGCTTCTTGCATCTTTTTTTTACACTGTGCTTTGTCTTGCTGGCCTGCTGTTATCCCCCCGTCCCTCTTTTGGACCTTCCAGTTCTTCTGAAGAAAAAAACCAGCTTCCTTTGTTTTCTTTGCTGGTGGCTGCAATGTTCAAAACACAGGTCTCTCCTTCCACGCTTGTCTCAAGGTTGCAAGCCTTATCAGCAACTCTGCCCTCCTGGACTTCTGACAGTAGCACTTAGCACTAGCACTTAGACTTATCTACAGCTTCACACAGTGCTTTTACAGCCCTCTCTAAGTGGTTTACAGAGTCAGCCTGTGGCCCCCCCAAAATCTGGGTCCCCATTTTATTGACCTGGGAAGGATGGAAGGCTGAGTCAAACTTTGAACCAGTCAGGATCGAACTGCTGGCAGTTGGCAGAATTAGCCTGCAATGTTGCATTCTAACCACTGCATCACCAAGAAAGGAAGGAAGTAGGAAAGAAAAAAATGAAGTAGGAAAGAAAGAAAGAAAGAAAGAAAGAAAGGAAGGAAGGAAGGAAGGAAGGAAGGAAGGAAGGAAGGAGGGAGGGAGAAAGGCAGGCAGGAATAGCAATAGCACTTAGACTTATATACCCCTTCACAGTGCTTTTACAGCCCTGTCTAAGCAGTTTACAGAGTCAACCTATTGCCCCCAACGATCTGGGTCCTCATTTTACTGACCTGGGAAGGATGGAAGGCTGAGTCAAACTTTGAACCAGTCAGGATTGAACTGCTGGCAGTTGGCAGAATTAGCCTGCAATGTTGCATTTTAACCACTGCACCACCAAGAAAGGAAGGAAGTAGGAAAGAAAGAAAGAAAGAAAGGAAGGAAGGAAGGAAGGAAGGAAGGAAGGAGGGAAGGAGGGAGGGAGGGAGGGAGGGAGGGAGGGAGGGAGAAAGGCAGGCAGGAATAGCAATAGCACTTAGACTTATATACCCCTTCTCAGTGCTTTTACAGCCCTGTCTAAGCGGTTTACAGAGTCAGCCTATGGCCCCCAACAATCTGGGTCCTCATTTGACCCACCTCGGAAGGATGGAAGGCGGAGTCAACCTTGACAAGATTCAAATAGGAGAGAAAGAAGGCAGCCCAGGGGCTTACAACATGGTTAAGTAGCCTGCTTTTCCTCCTTGAAATAAACCATTCTGTTGTCTCTCTTGACAGGGTCAACAAAGGGGAAAAATTCCATTCCGTATATACGGCACATTTTCTTCCTTCTTTGTCCATAATGACAACTCATACTAGAGTAAATATGAAACTGTTTGCTGTTCTCACAATGAAATGCAAATGAAAGGCAGCCATCTTGCTACGCCTCATGGTATCATGACTGGAGCCAGGCCTGCCTGCCCCTTCCTTTCTCTCTCTCTTTCTCTCTCTCTCTCTCTCCCACGCTCTCTGGGAGTGTGTGTGTGTGTGTGTGTGTTTAAGGCCAGTAGTCTTGGAATCAGCGCGAAGTGTGCTTTCTGGCAGAGTTAGAAGAAGGACATTCTGGCTGTTCCTTCCGCAGTTTGATATGTCTAACAACATTTATAGCCCTAATGGATTGTGGGTAGCACATCACAGAAAAATCAAGCGACATTGTCAATATAAAATTAAAATGTCAGCTTTATCTTCTACGTGTTGGTTTCTTTTCCTTTCCTCTCGGCTCTTCTCTCCTCTACACGTGTACACCAGTGGCGGGTTGCTTCCGGTTCGCACCAGTTCGCGAGAGCCAGTAGCGGTGACGATATGATGTCACCGAACCGGTTCTCTGTCTTCGGGAGCTGGGCCCTCCTGCCCACCCTGGCGTTATGCCGACCTTATATTTCTTCTTTTTTTGCCCAGCTGAGAGGTGCGGCAGAGCGGATTGCCGCACCTCAGCTGGGCAGATTTGCAACGCGCTTGCGCAAAGCACAAGTTTGGCGCGCAGTGAGCAAAGTGAGCATGCGCACAAAGAGAACCGGTAGTAAAGCCGGTTAGAACCCACCCGTGGTGTACACACAAACACGTGTACACACACACACACACACACACACACACACACAGGTTTCAATTTACACATTCCTCTCTTGATAATCTCAGCCCACAGGTAAAGGTACCAATGAGAACTGTCACAGCTGATTTGCCATTTCCTCTCCTGAACACTCTTTACTATGCTTCTCTACCCCAGCAATAGCAGGGCAACCATTCACACCCTGGCTAATCATACACTCAGATTATAAATGCTATCCTAAACCTGATCTAGATGGGATGTGGTGGCTCAATGGCTAAGACTCTGAGCTTGTTGACTGAAAAGTCAACAGTTCAGCGGTTCGAATCCCTAGTGACGCGTAACGGAGTGAGCTCCCGTTATTTGTCCCAGCTTCTGCCAACCTAGCAGTTTGAAAGCATGTAAAAAATGCAAGTAGAAAAATAGGAACCACCTTTGGTGGGAAGGTAACAGCGTTCTGTGTGCCTTTGGCATTTAGTCATGCCCGCCATATGGCCACAGTGATGTCTTCGGACAGCGCTGGCTCTTCGGCTTTGAAACGGAGATGAGCCCCCTAGAGTTGGGAATGGCTAGCACATATGTGTGAGGGGAACATACCTTAAGCCTGATCTTGTGAGCCATTGTGATGTAGATCTATCTACCAGTCTAGAAACCAAGAGACCAAGAGTTTTAGTCTCATCTTAAGTGCAAAGTCAGTTGCACTTAAGATGAGTTGGACCAGTTACTTTCTCTCTTGGACCAGTTACTTTCTCTCAGCCCTAGGAAAGAGGCAATGGCAAACCGCTTCTGAAATTTTACCAAGAAAACTACAGGAACTTGTCCAAAGTTGAATCAGACATGATTGGACGAAAAACCAAAAAAAAAAAAAAAGACTCAGGATTTTGGATGAAAGCTTTCACAGTAAATAATTGAGCTGACAATTCATTCTGGAGAATCCTAGAGTGAAGCAACTCTTCTAACTGAAAGGTGATGACTTGTATCCTGGTCAGCTGCCCCAAGAAATGACTTCATTTTGCCCGCAGGCAGGGTCAGATCTGCATGGACAGATTGTGATATAACACCCCAGCCACAACACTGCTCTTATTCTTCTCATCGTGAAATGACTTTGGATAAAGTCTGTGGGACATCCAGGCGACAGTCATCGTAAACAGTTATAAGCAGCAATAAAAAACAATCTTCCCTTTCATTTTTTGTGTGTGAACTATGCCATAATTTAGCAATTGTTTGAACGATATAAAAAGTAGAACAGGATTTTTTTTGGGGGAAAAAAATCAAATATTATTTAGGGGTTTAGCTTAGTTTAAAGAAAGGTGTAAGAAACAAAAAGAGTAACCACATAAGAGAATTCACATAAATTTAATGAACGACTGAGTAACTAATTCACATTTGGAAGTTTGCAAGAATTATGATGGTAGCCCTGGTTTGAATTCAACTATAAAAGTCTGTATCACTTAGAACACATCAAATCTGGCATCCATATGCAGAAAGGTTTTTGGTTCTCTCTAAGCTTTGTTGTTTTCTTGGAGACATTTCACTAGTCTAGTAGATGTTACCTAGTTTGGGTAATGAAATATTTGCAAAAACCCCCAAAACAAAACAACGAAGCTCAGAAAGAACCAAGGAACCCTCATTTCAACCCTGAGCTACAAATGTTCTCCTTTATTGGCAGAGAAATCTGTTAGGAAATGTTTGAACAAACCACAGTCATTTATTGCTTTTGTCAGATCTGTAACCTCTGCCTACATCTTACTTGACCGAAATATTGGTTGGATGAAATGATTGTTCCTCCCTGTTGAATAGCGTTGATAATACAGTCCCAGTAATACAGCAGGAAAAACCCCAAGATTTCCCAAATGCTTTTTGCTTTTCTGTAAGAATGCGGCCATTTTTGTTTAACAGAATAACAGAGTTGGAAGAGACCTTGGAGGTCTTCTAAACCAAACCCTTTCTCAGTCAGGAATTCCTATACCATTTCCGAAATGGTTGTCAAATCTCTTCTTAAAAACCTCCAACTCTTAACTTCTGGAAACAAGTCATTCTACTGACAGGAAACTGATAAATGGTTGTCCAATCTCTTAAAACCTCCACTGTTAGAGCATCCATAACTTCCACTGATTGATTGAAATTTCTGTCAGGAAACTTCTCCTTAGTTCTAGGTTGCTTCTCCCCTTGATTAGTTTCCACCCATTGCTTCTTGTCCTGCCCTCAGGTGCTTTGGAGAATAGCTTGATTCTCTCTTCTTTGTGGCAGCCTCTCAAATATTGGAACATGGTTATCATGTTTCCCCTAGTCCTTCTTTTCCTTAAAATAGACATACCCAACTCCTGCAACCATTCCTCATATATTTTAGCATCCAATCCCCTAATTGTCTTTATTACTTTTCTCTGTAATCTTTCTAGAGTCTCAACATCTTTTTTTTTAATATCGTGGTGACCAAAACCACATGCTGTATTCCAAGTGTGGTCTTACCAAGGCATTATAAACTAATATTTACTCTTCACATGATCTTGATTCTATCTCTCTCTTAATGCAGCCTAAGATTTTAGATCCAGCAAATATCAGTTCCACAAAAATCTAACTTTGTTAGGAGGTTCATTCCAGATGTCTTCTATAGTTTATCCCATTCACAAGCAGAGTGAGCAGTTCACTGGCATGCCATGCAGGAATCCCCCCTTGGCTCCCTAGATTTACTGACAGGTCAAGGGAAAAACAATATCTCCAGAGCCTTAGGGGACTGGAGGCTAAAACATACAAAGAACGGTTGCAGGAACTGGGCATGGCTAGTCTAGTGAAGAGAAGGACCAGGGGAGACATGATAGCAGTCTTCTAATGTTTGAGGGGCTGCCACAGAGAGGAGGGGGTTCAAGCTATTTTCCAAAGCACCTGAAGGCCAGACAAGGAATAATGGATGGAAACTGAACAAGGAGAGATTCAACCAGGAAATAAGGAGGAATTTTCTGACTGTGAGAGCAATCAACCCATGGAACAGAAGTTGCCTTCGGAAGTTGTGGGAGCTTCATCCCTGGAGGCTTTCAAGAAGAGACTGGGCTGCCATCTGTCAGAAATGGTGTAGGGTCTCCTGCTTGGGTGGGGGGTTGGGGTAGATGACCTACAAGGTCCCTTCCAATTCTGTTAATCTGCTAAAGAGCCATGGAAATTAGAGCTATAAAAACCAGCCTTTTTTAAAAAAATCTACTGCTAAATGATGCAGATCCATTTACATAAAAGGGGGGGGGGGATCCTGAGTGAAGTTTGAAACTGGTGCCCAAATGAAAACAGAAGCTTCCTTACCGCCTTCCCCATGGTGAGTCCTTGAGGTCAACAAGACAGGCTTAAAGGGAACTTGGTGCTGAAGGCTGCAGGAGATGCCAGGCCCTGCAACTGAGTAAACGGATGAATCCCCCAAGGTAACTCCCTTTTATAAATTCTTGTGGCTGCCAACCTTCCCTAAGAGTGAGGGGTGGTTCCATGTACCATACAGCCAGGTCTCGCTTGCGTGTTTTTGAAGTCACACACCAAGAGGAGACAGCCCTGTAAGAGAGGACAGAAAACACACACACACACACACACACACACACACACACAGCCATCCAGCTGAAAGCCACCTTGGAATGCCCCTTTTACAATATCTCCCTCTGTACCAAACACATGTAGGGCATCTGTGAACTTGAAGGTGAAGAGTGCGAAAGAACACCTTGTTCTTAAAAAAAAAAAGCTAGTAGATAAATCAACTAAGTAAATAAGACATATCAAATTTGACGTTTTCAAACCAATGTCCAAACCAAAACTTAGCCGTCACTTAACGTTTGTGCTTTTCCAAAGAGCGCAGAGGAACTCTTCTCCTCCCCCTCAAAAAAGAATATTAATATAGAAAATTCTAAACTGCCCCTAGGCAAGAAAAGTGTGCATTTATGCATTTTATTAAGGGGAATAAATCAAGATTAACAGATTAACAGAGTTGGAAGGGCCCTGGTTGCTCTCCTCTGCACTTTTTCTAGAGTCTCAACATTTTTTTTATAGTGTACATTAGACAAAACGATTGTCCAAAATGCAATCTGGGTAAAGTAGGTCTCCAAAGTGGAAGATTTATAAAATGAGACATAGAAAAAAAGAAAAAGAATTTGATATTATTCCTCCCCCTTCCTTTCTATATTGGCCAGTAAGGTCTCAGTTGGCAGCCTAGAAACAGCCTCTGAAGGCAATAGCTCTCAATAAAGTAATTACTTTATAAATGAAATGGCGATTTGAAAAACTAAGGCATTTAAGCCAGAGCCATTTAAAAAAATCAATTTGAAAACCTTTTATATAATGTGATGGAATAATAGAACAACAGAGTTGGAAGGGACCTTGGAGGCCTTCTAGTCCAACCCCCTGCTTAGTCAGGAAGCCCTACACCACTTCAGACAAATGGTTATCCAATCTCTTTTTAAAAACTTCCAATGTTGGATCATTCACAACTTCTGAAGGCAAGTTGTTCCACTGATTAATTGTTCTAACTGTCAGGAAGTTTCTCCTTAGTTCTAAGTTGCTTTTCTCCTTGATTAGTTTCCACCCATTGCTTCTTGTCCTGCCCTTTGGTACTTTGGAGAATAGCTTGACTCCCTCTTCTTTGTGCCACAAAGCCCTGAGATATTGGAACACTGCTATCATGTCTCCCCTAGTCCTTCTTTTCATCAGACAAGGATGATGAGGATGATGTCATTTTGACATTCCCATACATACAAGGGCCATCCCAAAGAAAACATCTAGCATGGAAGGCCATTTAGGAAACCAATAACGTTCTTTCCAATGACAATATAATGAAGCATTTGCACCCTTGACACAAGAGTATTCTGGAAAAGGTCTTGCGTAACCATTGCAATAACCCAAACCACAAGCAGAAGCAAAGCTGGTTCTTACAACTTTAAGTCAAGTAATAACACACAATTTGACATCTGTTGCAAGGATTGTACGCAATTGCTCTATATGTCTTCACTTCCCATTTAGTTAATTGAAATCTGGATCTTTGCAAGGCAGTTATGCATTTTGTTTGATGAAGCATTTTATGACATAAAATGAGACATACTCTTTAAGCTGTTCGCTATTTTTTTAAAAAAACCAGTTTATTTATACATTTTCATTTAATATACATAAGTGCTTTGTGAACAGTGTATTGTCGGGGTCAATCTGCTTACATCCGCTCCTAATTTGTACCTCTATGATCCAACCATTTATAAAATAAGTCCCATGTTCGAAAATACTCTGTATCTTCTTTTTGATTTATCTTTAATGTCAGTCTGTCCATTTCTGCACAGTCTAATATAATTACATCTTCTTCTCTCGGAGTTTCCTCATTTTTCCCAATACTGTGTGAATACAATCCTTGCTGCTGTCCCAACACATAATATTAAATACATTAAATTCCCCTTTTTGTATTAATTTTATGGAGCCACAGCTTCTACGGTGTGCGTGGGATGTGACCAGGGGTGAAATCCAGCAGGTTCTGACAGGTTCTGGAGAACCGGTAGCGGACATTTTGAGCAGTTCGGAGAACCAGCAGTGGAAATTTTGAGTAGTTCGGAGAACCAGCAAAAGGAAGAAAGGGAAGAGGGAAGGAAGGAAAAGAGGGGAGATAAGAGTAGGAGAGAAGGTTAGATAGGGAGAAAGAGAGGAGGAGAGGAGGAGGGGGAGAAGGAAGGGGAAGTAGTGAAGGAGTAGGAGAGGAGGGAAGAAGAAAGAAGGAAGGATAAAAGAAGGGAGGGAGATAGAAGAGAATGAGAAGAAAGACTGCTGTACAATAAAAAAGATGAAATGGAAGAAAGGCAACCCCGAACATGTGTAAATGTACTAGGATAAAGAATGAATTATTAAAAAAATAAAAGAGAATAAATATGAGTAAAAATAGAGAAATTAGAATTTGAGGGCGAATGAAGATGTATAAATAAGCATAGAAATATTAAGATATGATCAAAAAACATGGAAAAAGAAGATTTTGGCAGAAATTGTAACTAAATAAAATGTATTTGGATATGATAAGTTGTATAAGGTATGATATGGCCAATACTCTGTTCATAAAATATACGGGTGATGTGGGGAAAAAAAAATCAATAAAACTTGATTCAAAAAAAGAAGAAAAAAAAAAGAACCGGTAGTATTTCACCACTGGATGTAACCATGTCAAAATCTGTAAATTGCAGGATTGCGATAGAAACCTTGCCCTATACAAAAGGGAGCATAACTTGGATCACTGTTCCATGCCTGCCGTCTTGAGATATTTATTTCTATTTCTGAGTCTATCGTAGAAACGAAGGTCATTATAAACATGCCATATTATGGTGGACATATGGAGAAAGAAAGAAGTATTGGACAAAAATTAAGATATGGTTGGAAGAAACGTATTGAGTTGAAACCAGAAATATTTTTGCTAGGGATTTTACCTGAAATTGATAATAAAGAGAATGTATATTTAATTATTCATGTATTAACCGCAGCCAGAATTGTATTTGCACAACATTGGAAAAGTGAAGAGATTCCCATTGATGAGAAGGTGATTAGGAAAATATTAGAATGTGCAGAAACGAACAGATTAACATTAGCAATTAAGGAGAAAGAACAAAACTGAATATTATATGATATGGGAAGCATTTTATCAATGGTTAGAGAATAAAAAAGGAGTTTGGAAACGAAGAAGACTAAGGAATAATAGAAAACATATTAAGATAGAGATATAAATAAGATGAAAATTGTTAGTATACATATGATGAGAATAATGATGTTTAATGTTAATATGGTTTTATTATTAGAAGATATTAAGAATAAATGGAAGAGCTTTACAATGCTTGTTTAATATATTATAATCTTAAATTTAGAGAAACAATCTTAATGTGAATGTGAATGATGTTGCAAATGGTGAAGCATGTTGCACAGAGATAATTGTACCCAGATGACACATTGCTTAAGGAAAGATGGAATGTTTGTATTTTTTGTAATCGAAAAATAAAAAACTTTTTATATAAAAAAAACATGCCACATTTTTTCTTCTTCCATGACCTCAAGATATTGTCTTCATCCAGTGGTGGGATTCAAATAATTTAACAACCGGTTCTCTGCCCTAATGACCACCTGGGTAGGCGTGGCTCGGTGGTCATGTGACCGTGTGGGCGTGGCCAATTCAACGTCACTCACGTCGATGGGCGCTTCACCTTAGCGGTTATAATGTAATAAGGATTAACCAGAGAGGCAATTTCTGTAAGCAGGGCAATAAAGATTAGGCTAGAAACAACACCAAAATGTTTCCTTCCTGCCTTCCTTACAGGATTAACCCTGTAAAGTGAAAAAAAACAACAAAATAAGATTTCTTCCAACAACTGGTTCTCCGAACTGCTTAGAAAGTTAATAACCGGCTCTCCCGTAGAGGTGCGAACTGGCTGACTCCCACCACTGACTTCATCTCATCCAGATCATGAGCGAGATGGTCTTCAGTTGTCTTTAACATTGGGGTGTGCAAGCAGTAGTATCCTCTCATTTCATCCCACGTTAACTTCAAAGTATATCGAATTGGATTTGTTACCCATCTCTTTTGCAGGAAGCCAGATGGCTGTGGTAATGGAACAGAAGCCATGGAGGCACAATAGGGAACTGGGATACGGACAGCCAATATTATTTATAAAGGAGAATATTTGTAGCTCAGGGTTGAAATGAGGAGTCCTTGGTGCTCTCTGAGCTTGCTCCTTTTCTTGATGTTACCTAGTTAGGGCAGGGGTCTGCAACCTTAAACACTCAAAGAGCCATTTGGACCTGTTTCCCACAGAAAAGAAAACACCGGGAGCCACAAAACCCTTCCTGTGCCTGACTATTTCTTGAGCGGCCACAGAACTAGCAGATGTATTTGAGTTAAACGTTCTTTTTTCTTCAGAAACTTTTCTTTTTTTGGATTTATCCATGGTTGGCCTATCGGGGGTTGAAAAGCTCAATAAATCGTGTGTCGGCGGGGGGTCACACATTGGCAGTTGTGATGCATATTTTGAGTGACAGGGAGCCGCAGCAGAGGGATGAAAGAGCCACATGCGGCTCCAGAGCCACAGGTTGCTGACCCCTGATCTAGGGTAACGAAATGTCTGCAAGAAAACAAGCAAGCTCAGAGAGCACCAAGGACCCCGCAATATTATTCATTTAATGTATTTGTTTAATACATTAAACAAATTTGTTTATAGGGGTGCAGTGGCTCAGTCGCTAAGATGCTGAGCTTGTCGATCGAAAGGTCGGCAGTTCAGCAGTTCAAATCCCTAGTGCCGCGTAACGGGGTGAGCTCCCGTTCCTTGTCTCAGCTTCTGTCAACCTAGCAGTTCGAAAGCACGTAAAAAATGCAAGTAGAAAAATAGGAACCACCTTTGGTGGGAAGGTAACAGCGTTCCTTGTGCTTTTGGTGTTGAGTCATGTCGATCACATGACCATGGAGACGTCTTCGGACAGCGCTGGCTCTTCGGCTTTGAAACGGAGATGAGCACCGCCCCCTAGAGTTGGGAACGACTAGCACATATGTGCGAGGGGAACCTTTATCTTTACCTTTATGGCTGCCCATCTTAAGAATTCTGGCTAGTTCACAACATTAGAACCAATAGTTATAAAACTAATCAAATATAAATTAAAAAGCCCTGTGCCTTCCTCATTCCTTGGGTTGCCCTGCAGAGAGTTTCAGTTATTCTCTTTTCATGCTTTCTGTCTACATGTTCATGTTGGTACGGTTTTCTCTGATGCAAGGGATGGGTGGAGGGCAATTGAGAAGGCCTCCCTTTTAAAGCTCCTTCATGTTCTCCACACATCTAGAAGCCTCCTCTGATGAAATCATTGCAGGAGGGAGAACCATAGAGCAAGCAGAAGCAAAGAAACTGATTTGGTGATTTATTTTGCAATGGGAGAGGTCTGCAGTATTTCAAGTACTTTGCATGAAGTTTTGTTGGAGCAAAATTTCTTGTCCCAAAGTTTTGCGCAGCCTCAACTCTAAATAAATATGCCCTTCGAGTTTTAGCTGCAAGCTGTTGAGTGAAAACGAGGCTCAGAGGTATACATGCTGCAGAGGAAGCTTCCAATATTTGGAGAGAAAGGTTTTGGGTTTCCCTCTAGCCATTCTCCATGGATTTCTCATGGACCTTTGCATCATAACCACCCTTCTCTAGTCCAGGAGTCACCAACCTTTTGGACCTCAGGGACCACTAAATTCATAATTTAAAATCCCACGGACCACTAATATGATCAGCCTAATGACCCGCTGGGTGGGCGTGGCTAGATGGGCATGTGACTGGGTGGCATGACCAACTCAATGTCATTCATGTTGAGGGGTGCCTCACCGGCCTCTACTCACCCCTCCACTCCCAGACACTCCTCCTCTGCCCACCTGGGCTCCTTAGGGCCCCAACAGGAAGCAGTTCTTGGAATTAAGCAGCCACCACGAGAAAGAGTTGGCAAAACAGCTGGCTCAGTTCAAATTTGATTTGGCTGAGGAGGCTCAGCAAAAGCACCTCACTGAGGACTACGAGCATAGGCTTTCCAAGCAGAGGGAAGACCTGTGGGAGTGCAAGGCCAGGTACTGGCGCCTGGAGGCTCAGCAGCCTGAGATGGTCAGCCAGTTCCAGGCCATGATGCAGTCCCACTGGAACAAGGCCCTCCAGCTCTCCTCCACCAGTGGCACTTCCCTCCAGCCTTCGCCCAAAGCCCCACACCAGGAGGCTGAAGCAGACCCCAAGTCAGAATTTCTGCCCCCCTTCAGCCCGAACAAAAAGACCCCAAAGGAGGAGACTCTCTGCAGCAACACAAACATTCATTGCACGTATCCGGTTCTGGGGCCGTAGTTTGAGGACCCCTAATTTAGTGCAATATAAAAAATGCAAATAATTTTTCTGCGGACCACCAACATTTTCTCACGGACCACCAACGGTCCGTGGACCACCAATGGTCCGTGGACCACCAGTTGGTGACCGCTGCCCTAGAGGACCTTGATAAGACCTTGCATTAAAACTCCCGGGAGCTCCAACGTGTCAGCAGATCTGCACTTATCAAAGCCAAAGTTCTTTGGAAAATGTTGCCCACTCCTACTCTTATCGACGGGTGACCTTATGAAGCAGGAAGGAGAGATAGGGAAGGAGTAGCATTAGTGCATGAAGGAAAACAAAGACATGTGCCAACTTGCTTTTTGGATTGCAGCTCCGTTTGAATTGTACCAGAGTCATGTCCTGAAGTTTGAATTGTACCAGAGTCATATCCTGAAGGCTGAGAACTCGCTTGTCATCTTGCCGAGAAGACCATCTACTTGTATTTTGCAATCAAAGCAATGACTCTGCTGTGGATACATAAGTGCATTGGTGCCCTTAAAGGTGTAAAGAAAAAACTCGGTTAAAAAACACCAGTTGGACTCCATTTCTTGTTTCAGACATCTTGATTCTTTGTTTGGGGTTCTGAAGTTTAAGTTCTCAAGCTTATCAAGGTGACATAAAATTCCGAATCTTAAAATATCTGTGACTTGAAACCACGGAACCAGAAGAAACACCATCCAGCTCAGGGAATGTTGCTTTGCCATGAGATGCAGTTCTGAAATGACTATGGAATTTTAACCTGTTATGGAAATGGGTAAGGAAGTTAGATAAAGTAGGGGCCAAAATTGTGGAAACCTTTTGGGAAAAGTGTATTTTCTAAAACTAGCTAATAACACCACTTTTTTGGGGGGGGGGGAGTAGTACCATAAAACTATATATCAATGGAAAGATAATTTAATCAAGGATGTAATGCTTTTATGAAGGATTTGCTATTAGAATAGCAGTTACAGTATAAAGAAGAAAAGTGAGGCACGTAGAAAAAAATGAGATATACAAAAATGATCACCATGTCAGTTAATACTTAGCTGGGTAACCTTTAGCACGAATGACGGCCTTACAACGCCTTCCCATGGAGTGAACCAAGTCTTTGAGTTCTGCAGCTGTTCTAATGTGAAACCAAGATGGAATGATTGCTTCTCTTCACTGAGTTTTATTGCTGGGTCGTTTCTGACTAACAAGTTTCTTTAGTCAGCTTCATAGATTTTCAATTGGGTTAAGGTCGGGGCTATTCCCAGGCCATTCCCGCAGTGGAATAGGGTGATCTTGAAACTGCCGCCCAAAAGTGGTGTTATCAGCCATCAAATCTCAAAAATATACTTTCCCAAAAAGGTTACCACAATTTTGGCCACGACTGTATGTAAGGAAGAACTGAAAGGAGCACCAAAGCCATGGGGGAACATATTTGTTGGAGACAGAAACATCTGTGTTGACTTTGGATCAACCCTAATTGATTTGGAACAATGTTTCAGGCAATTTATTAATCATTAAGCTAGAAAAAAAAGCATACTGGCATTAATATGATATAATATGCTGTTATTGTTTTAACCGTTCAGTCATGTCCGACTCTTGGCGACTTTATAAGCAAGTGCTCTCCATGCTACCCTGAATATAATAATATAATGTAATGTAATGTAATGTAATGTAACGTAATATAATATAATATAAAATAATACAATACAATGCAATGCAATATAATTATAATAATACCATACCATACCATACCATACCATACCATACCATACCATGCCATGCCATACCATACCATATATCCTAATTGCTGAGTCCTCTGATGACTGCCTGAACAAATCCCTACCGTTTTCTTAGCAAGAATTTTTGGATTGTAATTGCATCTTTCCTAGGCTGGATTTAGACCCGAGCGTTTTGTGTAAATGCAGCCCAGTCATTTCATGATTTTCCATAATTCATAAACAAGATAAGACTTGTACCCTTACTGCAGGAAGAAAACATGAGACCATTCAATTGAAAACTGGTGGGATGGCGCTCGTGATGGGAATGCATGAGGAAAAAAAATGTGTTGAATGTTGATGAAAATCAAGAAAAACAGCTCTTGCAGGAGAGGATACGATACTCTAGTGCAGTGGTGGAATTCAATTTTTTTTACTACTGGTTCTGTGGGCGTGGCTTGGTGGGCGTGGCAGGGGAAGGGTACTGCAAAATCTCCATTCCCACCCCACTCCTGGTGGAAGGATATTGCAAAATCTCTATTCCCAACCCACTCTGGGGCCAGCCAGAGGTGGTATTGGCCGGTTCTCCGAACTACTCAAAATTTCTGCTACCGGTTCTCCAGAACCTGTCAGAACCTGCTGAATTTCACCCCTGCTCTAGTGGCAGATACCTACTTCCATAAAACCTCAGCTGGGCTCTCCAAAGCCTTTTCAAAAATTGCCACCAAATGGTAATTTTTAAAGGAAGAAATTCCATTCACTGTGTTTCATTTTTTTTGAAGTGAGTTGGATTAGTGTTTCTATTGATATGCGTTAAAATAGGTTGACTCAGCCTTCCATCCTTTCTAAGGTAGGTAAAATGAGGACCCAGATTGTGGGGGCAATAAACTGACTTTGTATAAATATACAAAAGTATGAAGGCTATTGCTTAACGCATTGTAAGCCGTCCTGAGTCTCCGGAGAAGGGCGGCATATAAATCAAAATTAAAAATAAATAAATAAAGTTAAAAAAAATCAGATCGAGGTTTGGCCCTGGATCCATGCCCCCTCCCTTGATTTTTGGGAATAGCAATCCAATATTTTCTACCAAAAAAACCTAATACTTTTGTCTGAAAAATAGGTGCATACCGCTGTAAAGTGGAAAGAGGCGGAACAGGCTGGGACGTATAGGTGTGTGGGTGCTGGCTTTGGAGCATGAGTGGGCAAAAAAGTGACAGGTGTGGGAGTGGCCTGACTTCCTTCTGGCTTCCTTATTGGCTTTGCTTGTGGGAAGCAAGCAGGGTTGGTCAGAAATTGTGATCCCGTGACCGCATCTTGCTTTGATGGGGTAATCGTGAACTAGGCGCCAAGCACCCAAATGTGATCTGGGGCCCTGTGAGGACCGGAACTTTGAGGACTGATTGTCAGTAGCAATTATTCAGCACCGTCACAACTTTGAACTGTCGATGAATGTGTGGCCACAATCTGAGGACTACCTTTATTATTATTATTATTTGTAGCAGTCTCAACTAAAGTCCTGTTTGTTAAATTGTTTTCATATATAGTAATAAATTGAACAGCCTTAAACTTCATGAAGGGATCAATGTGCTGAAGAGTTCAGGGACCCTTGCCCTGCAGGAAGATGTCCCTTACTCCCCACAGGAAGTTTTGACAGAATAAAGCCCCCTTATTGGCTTCCCTCACAATATATGAGTTTGGTGTAGCGCTTGAGGGGCTGGCTTAAAAACCAGGAGACCGTGAGTTCTAGTCCCATTTTAGGCATGAAAAATTAACTGCCAGTCCCTCTCTCTCAGTCCAACCCAATTTACAGGGTTGCTATTGTGAAGAAAATAGGAGGAAGTGTTCTGACCTAGGCTTCCTGAAACAATAAAAAGCACACAATTAGTCCCTCTTTTTATTTCAACGGCTGTGAATTCTGTTCTGATGAGTCACAAATAGCTTGTAAAGAGTCTGACAGAAGTCTGCCGCAGTCCTTCGGGATAAGGCTCGTAAGCACCCACCTTTATCTCCCTTGACACGCTGCCAAAGACCTAATTGGCAATTAGCTTTGTAAGGCCACATGGAACACAGAGTCAAAACAGAACTTCAGAATTTAAACCGACCAGTAAGAACAAAGTTGCTTCCTGCAAAGGCTCATGTGCCTTTGCTCCTCCTTTATGTCTTATGGGAGGGGCCAATCATCTCCAAGCCTTACTCCTAAGTTGCCCCTTTTGTCTTAACTGTTCTTGCCTTCTGGTGTGCACTGGGAGCAGGCTCCCCCTGTTCCTCTGCCTCGCTGACGTCAGACTCTGGAGGCTCCGGAGTCAGCACATAACTCCCAGATGGCCCTGGCCCCATCTCTGCCTCTGACGCAGAGCCCTCTTCTGAGCCTTCCCCAGACTCCAGGACTGGCCCATGTTCCTCCCCAGCCTCCTCACTGTCTGACTCTGTTGCCAGCTCCACAAGCAGCCAGTGGACCACAACAGGAAGAAAGAGTATTGGTCACTTTGAATTATTTATATAAAAAATTAAGACAGGATAAAAATCTAATAAAGATTAATAAAATATTTTAATTGAGTTTAAGGTATTGGTATTTGGCTAGAAACCAGGAGGCCAGGAGTTCTAGCCCTGCTTGAGGCATGAAAACTAGCTGGATGACGTTGGGCCAGGTGACCATGAGTTCTAGCCCTGCCTTAGGCATGAAAGCCAGCTGGTTGATTTTGGACCAATCACCCTCTCTCAGCCCAGCCCACTGTGAGGAAAAGAGGAGGAGGAAAGAATATTAGGTATGTTCGCTGCCTTGAATTATTACTAAAAATAATAAAGACAGGATAAAAATCTAATAAATAAAATAAAATAAAAATTCTCTTCAAATTTAAGGCCTTCAGCTAGAAACTGGGAAGACATGAGTTCTAGTTCTGTTGTAGACAAAATGTCAACTGGGCCAGTCACTCTCTCTCAGCCCTAGGAAAGAGGCAAGGGCAAACTACTTCTGAAAGAAACCTGCAGTGACTTTGCCAGTAGTCAAAAACCAACTGGAAAGCACCTAAAAAAATTAAAGCCATGGAAAGGGAAGGCTTCCCCCCCACCCCAGGGTAATGAAGTAATAGGGATTAATTCCCCCCCATATTCCAAATGGAAGACTGAAGCTGGGGAAAATAACCCCATTTCCCAAGAAATAAAGGCAGGCAAATATTGTTACCTAGTTTGGTAATGAAATGACCATAAGAAAGCAATACAATTCAGAGAGCACCAGAAACTGCACAGTAGGCAAACACTGGGATGTTGTCTTTGGCCACAAGAATTGCAGTAAATGTTTAATTTATGGGGACATGGGAAAATCCCAGAGTAAGATTTCCTGTATGAAAAACAACCTAGGAATTATTCTGACTTCCTTAACCACCCCAAATTGGGTGTGGCAATGCAGATAATAAAAGATAATAGATAATAAAAGATAAAAGATAATAAAAAACCAGATCTGCCAATATCTAGAAATGAGTAAAGTAATAACTAGCAGTCAGCATGGGTTTGTTAAAGACAGATCATGCCAAACCAATCTTATTTCATTCTTCAACATAGTGACTAAATTAGTAGACCAGCAAAATACTGCGGACATAATATATTTAGACTTCAGCAAGGCATTCGACAAAGTAGACCACAACCTACTTCTTGGTATGCTAGAAAAAAGGGGGATAGATAGCATCACCACCAGATGGATTTGTAACTGGCTGACAAACTGTACTCAACGAGTAATCCTTAATGGGTCTACATCTACATGGAGGGAAGTAAGCAGTGGGGTACCACAAGGTTCTGTCTTAGGCCCGGTACTCTTCAATATCTTCATAAATGACTTAGATGAGGGAATAGAAGGGGAACTTACCAAATTTGCAGATGATACTAAGCTAGCAGAAATAACTAACACCCTAGAACAGTGATGGCTAACTTTTTTGCCATCGCATGCCAAAAGCGGGGGGAGCATGGGAGGGTCCCGTGTGCGTGTGCCCACACCCATAATTCTATGTGCCCTGCCCCCCCCCACGCACTTGTGACTCTCCCTGCACTCGCCACGCTTTTGACATGTAATGGCACATTTGGCCTGGTAGGCCCGTTTTTCACTCTCCCTAGGCTCCAGAGGCTTTCTAGGAGCCTGGGGAGGGAAAAAACTGCCTTCCCCACCCTCCTGAGGCCCTCAGGAAGCCGGAAACGGCCTGTTTGCTGACTTCCGGTGGGACCGGAAAGCGTGATAATCAGCTGACCAGCACACGCATGTGTACCAGAGCTGAGCTCACGTGCCCGCCGATATGTCTCTGCGTGCCACCTGTGGCACGCGTGCCATAGGTTCGCCATCACGGCCCTAGAATATAGGCTCAATATCCAGATGGATCTTGACAGACTTGAATACTGGGCTCTCTTTAACAAAATGAAATACAGTGTAGAGAAAAGTAAAGTCTTACACTTATGCAAGAAAAACTGAAAGTACACATACAGACTGGGTGAAACCAGGCTTAATAGCAGTAACTGTGAGAGGGATCTTGGAGTCTTAGTGGACAACCAGTTAAATATGAGCCAGCAGTGTGCAGCGGCAGCCAAAAAAGTCAATGCAATCCTAAATTGCATTAACAGAGGGATACAATCAAGATCAAGTGAGGTACTAATACTACTCTATAAAGCCTTAGGAAGACCACACCTAGAATACTGCATCTAGTTTTAGTCATCACACTATAAAAAAGACGTTGAGACTCTTAAAAAAGTGCAGAGAAAAGCAACCAGGATGATTAGGAGGCTGGAGGCTAAAACATATGAAGAATGGTCACAGGAACTGGGCATGGCTAGCATCAGACCTGGAAGCCATCTTTTACCTTTGAGCCATCAGGCCTGCCACAAATTCTATTGTGGTAAAATGGGAGGGGGGATTGTATGATGTGAAGATGATATGTAGTCAAAATAACATTCTTTCTAGAAAGTCAAGGCCAAGTTGCCCTGCAGCTGGGCTGAGAAGATTAGGGAGGTATCTTCTGTTCCAGAGGGTACCTGATTGGTTCGTGTGATGGACATATGGGTGATGGGCAGGGACTTGAACCTTCTTTTGGGTGAGGAAAACCCGGAAGCTCTCAGATTCGGGTTTTCCCAGATGTGCCAATATGACATCTCTAATAAAAATTAGCTTTGAGGAAGTTCAAGCCTTGGAGTTTGATTTCGTTGGGGGTGTTTCTTGGTGTTACAACTCTGTTAATCTAATCTAGATGTAGAGCTTGCCTGCGATACTTTCAAGCAGCTGCATCTTTTCCCAGATGCTCCAAAAAGCAGCTTTCCAGGAATCTGGGAAAATCTGGGAAAAAAACACAGCTGCTTTAAGGCATTCAGATCAAATTTTTATGGTGGACATTTATTTATTTATTTTATTTTATTTATATTTATATGCCGCCCTTCTCCGGAGACTCAGGGCGGCTTACAATGCATTAAGCAATAGCCTTCATACTTTTTGTATATTTTATACAAAGTCAGCTTATTTCCCCCACAATCCGGGTCCTCATTTCACCTACCTTAGAAAGGATGGAAGGCTGAGTCGACCTTGAGCCTGGTGAGAATTGAACTTGCAGTAATTGCAGGCAGCTGGATGTTAAATGCTGCCTTAGTAGGAGCATTAGCCTCCTACACCACTCAGGCTCCTAATCATAATGCAGGATAAGGAGGGTGGGACACAATCAATTCAAGAGCCAATAGAACCATGATGGCAAACCTTATTACAGCAAAAATGTCACTTTCTGTCCAACCAAGAGTTGGGAAACGGTTGTTTTGGGCCTCCGGAGGGCCTCCAAGCGGGTGGGGAAGGCTGTTTTCACCCTCCTCAGATGCATAGAGAGGTGCTGGAGCCAGGTGTGAGAGAAAAACGGGCCTACTGGGACATTGCGTGCCAGGAGTAAGGGGGGAGAGGGGTCATGTGCGCATGCGTGGGTCGGTGCGCATAGAATTATGGGTGTGGGCACGCATGCGCACGAACCTCCCCCGCCTCCCGTCATGACATGCGATGGCAAAAAGGTTAGCCATCGCTGGCATAGAAGATACACCGGAGTCTAAAAAAATATGAAAAAGAAGAAGATATAAAAGCTATATGTAGAGATAGTCCTTGCCTGAAGAATCTGCCCACTTAAGTCCTTAAGTCTTAAGACAGAGTCTGCCCATTACGGTCGTAAGTTGTGACAGTCATAAAGCAGGTCATCCTGTAACTTGATTTTACGCTGTTTTTTTTTTTTTTTTAAATAGTCGTTTTTAACTGAACAGCATGGTCATGAAGCAAGCCCATTGTTTGCTCTACGGCAGTGATGGCGAACCTTTTAGACACCGAGTGCCCAAACTGCGCGCGCATGTATGCCGAAACTGAAAGGTGGGCGTGCACATGCACGGACATGCATGCATGCACAGCAGAGGCCCGAAGACCAGTTGGCTGACAGGAGGCGGGGCATCCCAACACCGGCAGCAGCGTGGCGTGAGGTAAGATCTTTTTCTTTCGTGAGCTTCCGTTTCGTCGTTTGCAGGGAAACAGAAGCTCACAAAAGAAACGCCACGGAGACCTGACCTGGGTGACGGCGCATGTGCCAGCAGAGAGGGCTTTGTGTGCCACCTCTGGCACGTGTACCATAGGTTTGCCATCATGGCTATAGGGTACTTATGCTGAAACCTTTTTTTTAAAAAAAAAATTGATTTATATGCCGCCCTTCTCCAGAGACTCAGGGCGGCTTTCAACGCGTTAAGCAATAGCCTTCATACTTTTGTATATTTTATACAAAGTCAGCTTATTGCCCCCACAAACCGGGTCCTCATTTTACCCACCTTAGAAAGGATGGAAGGCTGAGTCAACCTTGAGCCGGTGAGATTTGATCCGCCGATCTGCTGAACTAGTAGTCAGCTGAAGTAGCTGCAGTACAGCACCCTAACCACTGCGCCACCTCGGCTCATGTGGGTCAAATGATGGTAAATGTAGGTCAATTGTTGAGCAACGAAACGTGTCATGTGACCACAGGGAGCTCATGTCCATCTGAGCTTTGGAATTGTGTCATTCACACAGTTAAGATATTGTTTATGATAATAGTGATGATTTATATTTTTAAGATACACTCATTTAAATAAAAAGAAAAGATAATGAAATGATATTGAGTTAGGGTTTAAAGATTTAAGGAACGGGTTCTTGGATAATGGTATTATAAAATAGATAGAATTTAGGGAAACAATTGTGTAAAACATTAAGTTTGTGTTATTTGGAAATTAAGATTTGAGGTGAAATAATAGAAAGGTAATTGTTTTGAGCGAGTTATTGTGTCTTTTTTTCCTCTGTTTTATTTTTTTATTATTATTTTTATAAGATGATGATTAGTGGAGATGAGTCATTGTTAAAGATGAATTTGTGATTGTACCAATTTATGACCGGATCAATGCTTTGTTCTAAAAAGAGGTATTTTATGTTTATGTTTAAAAAAAAATAAAAAAACTTTTTAAAAAAAGGAACTGTGTCCATTAAGTATCTTTTTGGGGAGGGGTCTATTATAACTTCAGTCACTAAGCAACCAATCCTATGTCCAAGTCTACTTGTATTAAAACCTAAAGTATATATAAAAATCAAGAGTCCAAAAGTAATTAAAAGAAGGGATAGGAAGATCTGATTCGTGTAGGGCAGTGTAAAAGGTTAGTATGTGGGAGACTATATTTAACAAATTAAGGAGCATTCCAATATGTTGAACTAGGTGCTCACTAAGTCTGGTTTATGGCACAGGTCATCATCATCTGACGAACTTTGAGTGTTGCTGCGCAGCATATTTAAGGCATTTGAACATTTGCTCTTCATTGCAGTAAAAAAAAATGAGGATTTTCCTTTCTGTTCAATATAAACAAGATTATTTAACTTTCTCTCTCTCTCTCTCTCTTTTTTTAACAAGATGGAGAATCCAAGCAACTCATTGAAAATGTACCAGGGAAATAAAAATCACCGCAGTTTTACAGCATTGATTTATTGATTGATATAGCGCCAAGAATGCTCAAAATAGCTGAGGAAAGCCTCTTGTGGAATCAACCCATTCAAGTGCAGGCCCAGATCCTTAAGGGGCCAAGCCATGTAGAGATCAAGGTAAAAGATCTCTTGTTTTCATCTATGAAATATTGAGGGGAATTACTGTTGAATAAGGGAAGCTGGGTTGGCTAGATAGGAGCACCAGAGAGCAGGCGGGACCTGTCCAGATATTTGGATGGCTAAGGATCATGGAAGCTGTAGTCCCAAACATCTGCTGGAAATTTAATGTCCTCACTAGGTTGGATCCTTGAAGATAGCTCCTAAAACCAATTAAACTTACATAAGTTAATTCAAATGTCATTTTGAAGCCCACTGTTTAAAGGCCAACTGTAGTATAAAATGAAAAAATTGGTCAGATGAATGAAAAAAAAATATTCTGTTACTGGCTGAAAACTCACATTAACATTCCATTGTTTTCCTTGACAATACAAAAGTAACTGATCAGTTCATTGAACAAAAGGACCAGGCTGGTGTAGCAGTAGTAGTTAAGAAGTTGGCTAGGGAAGACCCAAATTGAATTTCATGTTTGACTATAGAGCAGATTGAATGGTTGTGTGCTGTCACAGCATTGTTGTTTTGGGGATAAACAAAAGGGAGAGGCAAATCCATAGATTAGATCTTGAACTGCTGGAAGAAATATAAATTATACACATGTAAGAAACAAACTAATAACCCTGGCTAAACTGATGTTGTTCCAAGTAGCCAATGGACCTCCTATGACCTTCATCTGGAGATCTTTTGATACCACAGAGTTGCATCACACATGAGATTTAACACTTGATGTTGGATGGGTTACTGCTAGGGAGAACTTTCAGAATGTTAAAAGTTGACTCGGGTGCAAGACTTCGAAGTTCTCATGCTCCACTGCTGATCATCAAGTCAGTTCATGTGCATATGAATGGAATGATGCCGACAACGTTAGCTCCAACTAAGGCTTTTGGGTAAAGCTGTGGGATAAGAGCCCCATGTAATGCCTGATGTTCTAACGGACTTCACTTGGATGTCTAACCGTTGGAAACCTAGAAGCGGCGTGAAATTAAGATGGTGTACAGGGTCCAGAAAATGAGCCCGACACCAACTGCACAATAGATAAATATGCGGGCCAGCCTGGAGTTCTCTCGAGCAGTTGTATAGTTTCCATTTCGGTTGGATTCTTGAGTCTGAAGAGAAAGAGACATAAGAATCAGACTGGTGAGCACTTCAAAGTCCAGCAGGAGAAGGGCGGTATACAAATTTAATAAATAAATAAATTTAATAAATAAATAAAACAGAAAAGCATCTCCAGAAATAAGGTAACCTGCTGTAAGCTGTGGAATGATCAGCTGACTTGGAAAGTCAACCCACCTTGTTGGTCAGGTATTATCACATTACTATTAGGTGACAGGTTGACACAAGCCTTGTAAGATGAAGCTTACTTAGATCTCAAGCTCCAAACTATGTAGAATCTTGAGATCCTCTGACTGGAACCAGATCTCAAATTCTGGCTCAGAAAGTTATCATATCCTAGAATTAATGGACTGGGTGTCTTTGAGCATATATGATGTTAGGAATAACTTTTACCAGGGCCAAACTCATAAGGCCTTTTAGTAGAGAAAACAGAACAGAATAACGGAGTTGGAAGGGACCTTGGGGTTTTTCTAGTCCAACCTTCTGATCAGGAAGGAAACCCTATACCAGTGATGGCTAACCTTTTTGCCATTGCGTGCCAAAAGCATGGGGACCATGGGGGGGGGGGGGGTGTCACACGTGTCCCCACACCCATAAGTCTATGTGCCCTGCGCCCCATGCAACCCTTCGCACTCCCCCCGCTTTTGGCACATGATGGCATGGGGGCCAGTAGGCCTGTTTTTTTTGCTCTCCCCAGGCTCCAGACTCTCTCTAGGAGCCTGGGGAGAGCAAAAAAAACGGGCCTTCCGGTCTCACCAGAAACTGGCAAACGAGCCGTTTCCAGCCTTTGAAGGGCCTCCCAGGGGGTGGGGAAGGCCGTTTTCGCCCTCCCCAGGCTCCTAGAGAGGCTCTGGAGCCAGGGGAGAGAAAAAAATGGGCCTTCACTACCTCCCCCAGGCCCTCCGGAGACAGGAAACAGCTTGTTTCCCTACTTCCAGTGGGCCCAGAAAGCCCCAAAATCAGTTGGCTAGTGCACACATGTGCGTCGGAGCTGAGCTTGCATGGCCACCAATATGGTTCCGTGTGCCAACTGTGGCACATGTGCCATAGGTTCGCCACCACAGCCCTATACCATTTCAGACAAATGGTTGTCCCATTTCTTCTTAAAAACGTCCAGTGTTGGAGCATCCACAATTTCTGGAGGCAAATCATTCCACTGATTAATTGTTCTCACTGTCAGAGAATTTCTCCTTAGTTCTAGAGTAGGTTACTTCTCTCTTTGATTAGTTTCCATCCATTGCTTCTTGTCCTGCCTTCAAGTGCTTTGGAGAAGAGGTTGACTCCCTCTTCTTTGTGGCAGTCCCTCAAATATCAAAACACTCCTGTCATGTCACCCCAGTCCTTCTTTTCATTAAACTAGACACATCCAATTCCAGCAACTATGATGTTTTAGCCTCCAGTCCCCTAATAATCTTTATTGCACTGTCCTCTTGTAGAGTTTTACATCATGACAACCAAAACTGAATGCAGTATTCCAAGTGTGGTCTTACCAAGGCATTATAAAGTGGTATTAACACTTCACATGATCTTGATTCTATTCATTCTAGACCATGGATTTTTTAAATAGCACCAGGTTATTTTATTTTGAATTACTTCTGATTTATAAACCTAAAGGTGACAGATGATCTAATAAAGCACCGATTGTTCTAATATTCTGCAAGAAACATTGCGAAAACCTTTCCCATTGCAGGATGAATTAAGGAGAATGATGGGATGACATCATGGTCAGTAAAGAATTAGTGGGAGTAAAAAGGCAAACAGTCTATTAATTTCTTTCTTAAGGATGGCATATACTGCAGGTGAAGTAGTGTCTATTTCATGGTATGCTTGTATGTTTTAAACTGTCTTCAGAACAATTTATGATAATTGTGCCAAATAATGTTTTCTGATTAATATTGAGAGATGGCATGGTGCTTTTCTGGAAAAATATACTTTGGTAAGAGTAAATGTGGTTATCGAATATATATGATCCAGTGGTGGAATTCATTTTTTTTACTACCGGTTCTGTGGGTGTGGCTTAGTGGACATGGTGTGGCTTGGTGGGCATGGCAGGGGAAGGACACTGCAAAATCTCCATTCCCACCCCACTCTGGGGCCAGCCAGAGGTGGTATTTGTCAGTTCTCCTAACTACTCAAAATTTCCTCTACGGAACCTGTCAGAACCTGCTGGATTTCACCCCTGATATGATCTGAACCCCAAATACCTCACAAAAAGCCTTTTTAGATTTGTAAAGGATTAATTGGCAAAGAGCCTGGTGGTGCAGTGGACTAAGTGCTGTTAAAGTAGCAGTTAAGTTGCCAGCTGCCTGCAATTACTGCAAGTTCGAATCTCACCAGGCTCAAGGTTGACTCAGCCTTCCATCCTTTCTAAGGTAGGTAAAATGAGGGCCCAGATTGTGGGGGCAATAAGCTGACTTTGTATAAATATATAAAAGTATGAAGGCTATTGCTTAATGCATTGTAAGCCGCCCTGAGTCACCAGAGAAGGGCGGCATATAAATCAAATTAAATATATATATATATATATACCATTAGATCACGGTAACACCAATCAATGTGTATTATTTACTCTCTTTAAAATGTCAAGAAGAATATATGATAAATTAGATGATAAGAGATATAATTAGTTGACCTATTGTTTTGCCAAGTGTCAGCAGTGGCAAGGTGCCAGAGATTGGTTCTTTGAGAATTCAGAGACAATGAATACATCCACTAAGTCAGTGGGTCTCAACCTTCCTAACGCCGTGACCCTTTAATACAGTTCTTCATGTTGTGGTGACCCCCAACCATAAAATTATTCCTAAGACCATTGAAAATATGTGTTTTCGGATGGTCTTAGGCGACCCTGTGAAAGGGTCGTTCGACCCCCAAAGGAGTCCCAACCCACAGGTTGAGAACCACTGCACTAAGTGAAGAGATTTCAAGTTTTATTCTTTTAATTCTGGTAGAAATTAAATGGAAAGACAAGAAAGCATAACATATTAATTAGGGAATCCTGTTTCAAGCTATAGAGAGACCCATATGCTCTGGGTACACAGCTTGGAGCTCAAACCTATGCAGAGTCTCAGCTTAATAGGCAACATTCAGGGTTTTTTTTTAATATTAAAACCTAGCACCAAGACTTGATGATCCTTTCTTATGTGGTCACAAGATTAGAAGCCCTAGTCTTGACATGATAGGAATCAAGTCAGGTAAGACAAAGTTAGACTTCCTCTCCCCTTATTCAACCAGCATGAGTGAAAATGAGCAGGTTAAACAAGCAGAATGAGTTCTCAGCTTCAACTTTTCTTATATGAAGGAGAAATCAAAATATATTACTAACTCCTCAAAATACTCTCTCTCCCCCCTCTCTTACACATAGAGCTCTCTCTCTCTCTCTCTCTCTACTGTATCTATCCACTGTATGTATGTATCTATCTATCATCTAGCTATCTATCATCTAGCTATCCATCTATCCCTCCATCATCTACCTATCTAGTGATTAAGTACTGAAGTTCAATTTCCCCCTGACCAAGAGTTAATTGGATAAAGCTGTGCCATTCATTCTTTCAACTCAAGCTACTTCAAAAGGGGTGTATGGTACCAGTATGGATGAAAGATAGGGACCCTTCCCCTCCCTACCATTTTGAACTCCTAGAGGAAAAGCATCTGCAAATGAATTACAAAATTTGGCAGAATACAAATGAATGAATGAATGAACAAAGAGCTAAATATGAATACTATAAGAAGGAAAAGCAGGTGACTAATCCTAAGTGAACATATCATGATGTCACATATTCTGTTCCTCTGCAAATGCCTCTATACTCTCTTACTTGTCCCCTTACTTGTCCCCCTCTCATACTTACCCCCCTCTTTCCCTGTAGCCATGCAGCCCCCGAGGAACATCTCATGGTACTGGAGCTATGAAAGGGGCTCTTGATGAGTTCCAGAAGCTGGAGCCCCCCTACTTTAAACCATATGATTCTGTCCCCTTCATTTTTCCAAATATAACTAAGAGGGACTTCAGAAAAAAATAATAAAAAGCCCAAGCTCCCTGCCATCTGCAACACCCGTTCCCAGAGAAACTTACCTTTACAGAAGAAAACCATGGCCACCAACTCACCTTTATGGAATAAATCACAGCTACAATTCCAAAGGGTAGGAAACAGCAGAGCATGGTGCAGATGGAGTAGCGCAGGTAGTCAGGCGCATCGGTGGTCTGGACGTGTGAAATAAAGATATCCTCCCGAGCCTCAGCAAACAGATTTTGATGGGGCTTTGCAGAAGATGGATCCTGGTACGTCTGATACTGTGGTGCCGGCGGTACTGGTACTGAGGAAGCTGCCCCATAGCCCGGAGGGGATGTTGGTTCAACATGGAATTTAAGTGAATCAGACTTTTCCTGTTCAGGATAAGGAGAAGGATTTGGGGGGACAGGAATATGGGTTTCATAGCTTGGGTTGGTCATCATGCAGAAGCTGCTCTCTTTCCCTTTCTATTGTCACGGCCAGTGAGGTCCTATCTTGGCTTCTGATTTTCTTCCACTTCAAATGCCCTGCAGTGAAGCTGCTTAGGTTTTTCTCCTTGGTGGTACCTAATGTCTGTTTTCCAACTCTTGCTTCTGTTCTTGGCAAGCCTTCTCTTGCTTGCTGGACGCGATACCTTATAATGCAGTTTCCTTCTTTTTTATCTTGTTAAGAGACCGCTATGTATTGCTCTGGCTCTCCGGCGGGATGACATCACTGTGTCTTGAGGATTAGGAGAAGGAGTGGGTGGAATAAATAATTAGGCAGCCAGGACAAACAGACTGATGGATACTGGACCTGTCCTATGGAAAGGGGGTGCCAGACAGGAGTTTGATAGGATGCAGAATGTCTGCCGGTCCCAAGGCTAATTAAATAAGCCCAAATAAAATAAAGCCCAAAATAAACCAGGTTTATATCGGCATGTTCAGAATTTCATTACAAAATTACAAAATTAATGGGCCAATTTTGGCTGGGGTAGGGTGGGGAATGCTGAAACGAAAAGGAGGCCATTTACAGAAGAGGGCCCATGCTTCAGATGAACAGACCAGTGCTGGTGGAACAGACCAGTGCTGGTGGTAGTGCTGGTGGAGAAAATCTGGACTAAGGGTTTTAAGAAATACAGTTGTGTTTTCCCTCCCATTCAGAATTCTCCAAAATTCAAATAAGAGTCAACCCTTTTGCTCTAAGAAGTATAGGACACATGTTGGTAGGCCCCAGACCATTGTTTTTGTGCCCCTGTTATAGGTGGATAGATTTTCATACTTGCACACACAAATTAACAGAGATGCAAGACAGACATTGTATCTTGCATCTCTTCATAACTGAAGAATAACTGTTCCGGGAGTGTTCTGGGGATCCATCATTGATGTCAGCGCCCCAAGTTTCATTCATCCCAGTGCTGACATGAAGAGAAAAAAAAAAAAAGAGAGAGAGAAAAGAAGCAGTTTGACCTTTCACCTATTTACTTAACCAGCATATAATGTCACCTAGGAGATGGGAGGGGAGGGGGACATTCCAGTGAGAGTGACTTGGAAGATAGCCAATGAGACGCTGAGAATTGAGGGACGGAAAGGGAAGGGCTTGGGGGTTAGCAGGTCAGTACTGGCACCGACGGAGTCGGGACCAGACATGTTTGTTCTAATAAATGAAAGATTTCATCAAAGACTATTTGTTTGGAAAATGCGATTTATTTAAGACAACGTCGGAACCTGACAATTGACTTTGTTGAACCCAACTGCCCAACTGCTCAGTGTTCTAAAATCCGGGAAGAACAATCCCAGCAGATGAACAACCAGTCTCTCTTTGAACAAAATCTCCATCAAGGAAAAGACGGTTCACCCTCAAAGTAGTTCTCTTATTAAATTGTTTTCATATTCAAGACTCAGATGAAAGGTGCAAACCAGAGGTGAAATTCAAAATTTTTCCCTATTGGTTCTGTGGGCGTGGCTTGGTGGGCATGGCAGGGGAAGGATACTGCAAAATCTCCATTCCCACCCCACACTGGGGCCACCCAGACGTGGTATTTCCCGGTTCTCCTAACTACTCAAAATTTCCTCTACCGGTTCTCCAGAACCTGTCAGAACCTGCTGACTTTCACCCTTGGTGCAAACAGAGTAATTATTATTAATTCAAGTTGTATCATCCATCTCATCTAAGCAACTCTGGGTAGCTCTACTTTAGTCTATAATGTACCATTCAGTGATACATTAGCCTTTACCCTGCTTCCTGGGACCACAAATTACCAGTCTTGTCTAATTCCCGAGGGACAGAATCCTACCACCACTAGCTCCATTTTCCACGTTTTTCATCGAAAGATCTTTGTGGTCTTTGGTTCATTTTGCCAACAACATTTTCTGAGAGGGGCAAAAGAGAAGAACTAATAAGTGCCGTATAACAGAGAAATATCTCTTTTTGTGACTTGCTTCCATTATCATTAATTACATTGCACCATTTTGTTTTGAAGCCGTCTGGCACTGCGGATTCAATCAATTTATTTGAATTATGTTTCGCGTGAAACCTTATGTCAGTGCATTGTCTGCTTCTGCCTAGTTTTCCATTCTGTGAAGTTACTGAGCGTTAATACATTCCCTCCCCCCCATGTATCAACTCTCTCCCTATTTATTGTCATTTATAGACCTGATTTCTTCCAATCCATCTTGATAAGGCACCTCATTCTAACCTAGTTTAACGAGAAGCAACTGACCTAACATTTTATGGTGCAGTATTCTAACCAGATCTGAGCCCAGTTGTATAATTCTGTAGCCTGCATTTCACCAATTGTCTAACCAAACGTTATTGGGGTATTTGTCAAAGACATGAATGTAATTGCAAATTATATCTACAGAATTCCAGCTACTTATGGCATGGGGAAATAATAATTGAAACAGAGAAAGAAAAGGGAGGGATGAGGTCCATAGAAGGAAAGCATATTTGAGCCAGTGATGAAATTCAATTCCTTTTTACTACTGGTTCTGTGGGTGTGGCTTGGCGGGCATGGTATGGCTTGGTGGGCATGGCAGGGGAAGTATACTGCAAAACCTCCATTCCCACCCCACTCCTGGGGGAAGAACATTGCAATATCTCCATTCCCTCCCCACTCTGGGGCCAGGCAGAGGTGGTATTTGCCGGTTCTCTGAACTACTCAAAATTTCCGCTACCGGTTCTCCAGAACCTGTCAGAACTTGCTGGATTTCACCCTTGATTTGAGCACTTGTGTTTGAGAAAACGAATGCAGACATGGAATCTTTAACTTCAGAGTCAAAAGTTGCCTATGTCCCAAGCCTTTCCTAATGTGATTTTTGAAGCAACATTTACCCCCGTTTAATATATTATCCGTTGCAGAAATGGAGCACTTCCAGACAGATGCTTCATGGAAGCATCTGTCAATATGTGAACAGGTAGGGATCAACTTTACTGGCACACTTTCCCCCAACTTTAGTTTTCCCAAATTTTTAAGAGTAAGAATGGAAGGACAGCAGAAAAGTCCCATGGTGTCAGCCTAGTGTGTAGTCCAAACAGGAAGCACAACGATTACTATCTTTATTGTCAGGCTATATTAAAAGAACCTTGCAATTGTGAAAATACATCTTCCCCCCCTTGCCTTTACAATCTAAGAAAGTTGGGAAGGTCTCTTCTGAGCCATTTGTCACATTCCCGTTCCTTCTGCAGGCTCAGCTGCTTCTTATCTGACCACTGTCTAATCCAGGGGTCTCCGACCTTGGCAACTTTAAACCTGGAGCTGGCTGGAGAATTCTGGGAGTTGAAGTCCGCCAGGCTTAAAATTGCCAAGGTTGGAGACCCCTGGTCTAATCTGTGGCTCTTCATCCTATCTCCCAAGATCATTCTCCTGTACCGTTACATGTACCAACCCTTAAAGTTCTCCAAACTGGTTTAAAGCCACAGTTTTGAATGCCATGCTTGGAAAGAATGGCTGTCAGCTTTTCTAGGTAGAACCAAATAGGAAACATCTGTCCATGAGCTAATTCTACTGTATTATAAAGGTACATTAACAAGACATTGCAAGTCTAAAAGTACCAAACTCTCACTGTCATCTTTACAGCCTGAGATGTTAGGGTTCTTCCTGAGCCTCTTTCTCTACCCATTATGCAGCTGCAGGCTAAGCTTTCTCTTATCTGACCATTCCCTAGGCAGCATCTCTTGGTCCCATTTCTCATGTCTTTCTTACATACCACCTGTAAACAAGATGGGTGGCACATGAATTTAATAAATAAGCAAGCAAGCATGCAAGACAGGGCAATGGGTCAAAGCAGCTGGCTGCCAAAGATACTGGGCTCCCCTCCCCCTTGAAATGTGGGACTGAATCTGGGAGCTGGCTGAGGACTCTCAGTGCCATGTTAGAAAGGAAAGGAAAATGAGACCAAAATGACCGGTAATGTTTGTAGAGGACTTTTCATGAGCTGAAGGTTCTCAGAGGCATCAGTTCAACTGCAGAAAAAACAGTTACTACCAACCTGCCTTCCACTAAGGACCTGTATACTGCACGAGTCAAAAAGAGGGCTGTGAAAATATCTACAGACCCCTTGCATTTTGGACATAAACTGTTTCAATTCCTACCCTCAACAACACACACCAGAACAACTAGACACAAGGACAGTTTTTTCCCGAACGCCATCACTCTGCTAAACAAATAATTCCCTCAACACTGTCAAACTATTCACTAAGTTTGCATTACTATTACTATTAATCTTCTCATCATTCCTATCACCCATCTCCTCCCACTTATGACTGTAACTTGTTGCTGTATCCTTACAATCTATATTGATTGTTTCCTAGTATGATTTGATTGCTTATTTCTACCCTATGACTATCATTAAGTGTTGTACCTTATGATTCTTAACAAATGTATCTTTTCTTTTTATGTACACTGAGAGCATGTGCACCAAAGATATATTCCTTATGTGTCCAATCACATTTGGCCAATAAAAGAATTCTATTCTATTCTATTCTATTCTATTCTATTCTATTCTATTCTATTCTATTCTATTCTATTCTATTCTATTCTATTCTATTCTATTCTATTCTATTCTATTCTAT
>WNWU01000046.1:5741386-5756603 GCA_012654045.1 Ptyas mucosa | reverse complement strand
TTTCCCTCCCTCCTTCTCTCTCCCTCTCTCCCTTTCTCTCCCTCTCTCCCTTTCTCTTCCTCTCTCCCTTTCTTTCTCTCCCTCCTTCTCTCTCCCTTTCTCTCCCTCTCTCCCTTTCTTTCTCTCCCTCCTTCTCTCTCCCTCTCTCCCTTCCTTTCTCTCCCTACCACTCTCTCCCTCCCCGCCCCTCTCCCTTTCCTGCTCTCTCCCTCCCCCCTCTCTCTCATTGAAACTCACCTTTAGAGAGTAAATCAAGGCAGCTACGCCCAAGGGGAGGCAACAGCAAAGGAGGGTGAAGATGGAGTAGCCCAAATAATCCGGTTCATTGACAGATGGGACATTTGTGACGAAGACGGTTTGTTGAGGCTGCATAAGTACGGCACCGGGAGGTCCAGCATAAGGTTGATACTGGTATTGCATAGAGGGAGATGTCTCATACATTGGAGGCGGTGGATTCATAGCTGATTTCATCGGATCAGGCTGTTGTCCAGGTTGAATGGGTTCATTCATTTGAGATGTCTTCTTCTCGTTCTCTGGATTGCTCATCTTGCAGCCTGGTCTCCTCTCCTCTCCTTCCTTGAAGTTCTACAATGTCTCTGCTTGCTTCTCAGCAGATTCTTCTTCTTCTTTTTTTTTTTCAGATGCTCCCCCAAGTCCTCCTGATCTGTTTCTGTTGCCTTGGTTGCACTTTTCAATCCTCCCTCTCCTTGCTTTGCTAGTGTCCCTCTTTGATGGACTGAAACTTCTTTCGTCTGGTGATTGGCTTCAAATAGGTGGTTGTTTTATGGTAGAATTGCCCTGCCCTCAGAAATAACAGTTCCTTATTGTCGTGGGATAAGATTTGTCTGGTGTGGGGAAATGTGGCAATGAACAAACAGGGATGGATAGGGACTGGGTGGGGCAGCACTGGCAAAGAACGGATATTTCCCTAACAGCAGATGATGTAAATTCAGTTACTCAATTTTCTTTTTCCTCCTCAGTAAGGGTAAGTTAGAGTAGCTCCTCCTACCAAAGAGGCCTACCACTTCACAACTGAAAATAGGGACAGGATCTGGACATCCCCTACCTTGATTTCATGGCTTCAGTGTTTCCCTCCACCATCATACTGACTGCTAAATCTTTTCCACGCTGGCTGGATTTATTGCCTCTCACTAACTGGGAAAAAGAAAAACAACCCTATCACCAAACATATAAGGATGTCTTTGCACAAAGTTCCCTTTAAGCAATGGTCGTAGGTCTCCTGCAGTTGTCTTACAAGGGAGGCCAGCCTCTAAATAACAGGTAGTCCCTGACTTATGACCACAACTGAGTCCAAAATGTCTGTTGTTAAGTGAGACATTAGTTAAGTGAATTTTACCCCATTTTACGACTTTTCTTGCCACGGTTGTTAAGTGAATCACCATAGTTGTTAAGTTAGTAACCTGGTTGTTACGTCAAAATGGCTTCCCCATTGACTTTGCTTGTCAGAAGGTCGCAAAAAGGGATCACATGACCCTGGGACACAGCAACGGTCATAAATATGAACCAGTTTTGATCACATGATCGTGGGGATGTTGCAAAGGTCGTAACTGTGAAAAACCATCGTAAGTCACAGTTTTCAGGGCCGATGTAACTTTGGACAGTCACTAAATGAACTGCTGTAAGTCGAGGACTACCTGTAGAGGTGTATAAAAGCAGTCCTCAATTTACGACTGTAACTGAGCTTGGCAGTTACAGTCATAAGTTGTGCCTGTTGTCAGGCCCAAAATACAATCATGTGACTGTAGAGGAGGGGGGAGAGAGCAGGGCGGGAGAGCAGGGGAGGATGGAAGTTGGATTTTCGGAACCTGAATCTTGCTGCACTCATCTTCCTGGATCCCGAAGAAGGGGAACTCTTTGTGGACATTTTACCTGGGAAACAGCAAGACTTTTGGGAAAGTTTGTTGTTCTTCATATAAATGGTGGAAAGATGGGTTAGATGATATTACTGCTGGATGGAATCAGAATTGGCTGAATGATGGTGTCAGCGTTCCAAACGATGCATCCATAGCAAACAAGACTCCGAGGCAGGTAAATTCCTCAAAGAATAGTTTTGAAAAGTATTGAAAAGTAAAAGTTTTTTTCCCTTTCCCCAAACAATCAGTCACATGGTCCAATTGAGGTGCTGTCCGCTTGCTGGGTAACATTGTTCCTGCTCCCCCTTACTAGTTGTGAGAATGTCCTTGGTTCCCAAGGGAAAGTACTGTATTTTTCGGAGTATAAGACACACCTTTCCCCCCCAAAAAAGAGGGTGAAAATCTGGGTGCATCTTATACTCCGAATATAGCCCCGCCCAGCTTCTCAAACAGAGGTTTCAAAGGCTTAAAAGGCATCAGAAACAAAGCTTTAGAAGAAAAGCCTCCAAACAGAGCTGCAGAAAAAAAGCCTCAGAAACAGAGCTTCAGAGGCTTTTTTTTCTGAAGCTCTGTTTTGGAGGCTTTCAGAGGCAGGAAAAAAAAGTATTTTTTTAAAACGGAGTTTCTGAAGTTTCAGAGGCAGAAAAAAAGCAAAAAAAGGCAAGGCACAGAGCTCACAACCAAGGAAACTGTTGCTAAAATTGACTTCTGGGAACAGCTGATTGGAGGTATTCCGGGTGGCTGATCCACCCACAATCAGCTTTTTTCTTATTTTCCTCCACAAAAACTAAGGTGAGGTGCGTCTTATATTCCGGTGCGTCTTATACTCCGAAAAATACAGTATTTTGTTTTGGCTACAAAACCCCAGCTATCTCTATTCCTCCCTCCCTGTCCCTCAGCTCCAGTGTGGCAACACTGAGGCGACAAAATGGCTTTGGTCAGGTCAGCTTCAGGGTTGACAGACTCCATGTAGATGACAGTGTGTAGCTGACATGAATCCGAGAGGCGTGCGTGCTCACATTTGCGAACCGGTAGGGAAGGTAAGTGAATCCCACCTCTGAGGAGGTCAGTGTAAGAAGTGAGTTGGGGTTGGGACACTATTCAGGAGAAATTTGGTTCACAATCCGTTGGCTCAGTGGTGGTTGGTGATTGAAACTCATAAGGGAATATCTCTCCCGCCGCCTTGAGTTTGGAAGTAGTTCCATAGGTGGAAGGCGTAGACATTTTGGTGAGGTAGCGACATTTAGTACTGTAAGGAGCCCCAGACCGTTCCTGAGTGAAGAGTGCCAGTTTAACCTGAGGTAACAAAATGTGAGGCAACTGGCAGTTGGAAGTTTTCAGGTGGGGAGGAGGAGTAGAATGCAGGGGTGAAATGCTATCAGTTCGCACCAGTTCGGGCGAACTGGTAGGGACGGCGGCAGGTGGTTTGGAGAATCGGTAGCGGCGGCAGTGCAAGGCTCCGTCCCCCCACTCGGATGTTGTTACATCCTGGTTTTAACCAGGAAGTAACCTGTTTTTTACCCTCTGCGCATGCACAGAAGGCTTTGCTCATGCACAGAGGGTCCAAAATCGCATGTGACATGCGCGTGCACTTCTGAACCGGTAGGGAAGGTAAGTAGATTTCACCCCTGGTAGAATGTTTAACTCCTTAACATCAGAGCGTGTTAATATACTGTATATGAATATACTGCATATGAAATACTAATGATCTGATGGTAGTTTCGAAAAATCCTTTCTTAGCGAGCCCCTAGAAGCTAAGAGGAACGTATGTGCCAAATTTCAAGTTTGTAGGCTTTACCATTGTGGAGATTTCGTGATGAGTGAGTGGATTTTGCTTATATATATATATAGGTTACTTTGGGGGCAGAATCAGAACCACTCACCTAAAGTTGCCAAAAAAAAAGAAAAAGAAAAAAAAAGGAAGTTTAAATTAGTCACCAAGAGGGACGTATAAATTGTATGAACTTTAGTCAATGGAACAAACTGCTCACGTAATTCCCGTTTTCTCCTTTGCTAGGGATTTCCCAACAGAAGCTGGATGTTCATCGGTCAAAAATGCTACCGTGAAGAACATGGGGTAGAACTAGATGCCCTCTGGGGTCATTAACAATTTTATTATTTTTTTATTATGCTGAGATGGTATGAACTCCCAGAAGACCTTCCAAATGTGACTTGAGTTGAAACGTCTTTCTTCTTTTCTATCCCTTCATGAGAACAAATAAGCAAGAACTGGGAAACTGTAAAAAAGATATTCGGGGAAGATATCCTGGGATGGCCTAAGGCGCCTGCCTCGAGCACGGGGTTGGACTAGAAGATCTCCGAGGTCCCCTCCAGGCCTATGATTCTATGTTTTATATTCAAAATAGGGACTGGCTTTAGTACTTTTGTGAAGAAGCCAGAGGGTGCTAAATTGCTTACCTGCAGTGCTTGTTCTCTGAATATTTATCCTTCAGATATGAAAAAGCTTTTATGCTTCCTTATTGTTTTTAATGATTAGCTGAAACTGAAAAGGCATGGCAATAATGGAAGATAAGAGTGTTAAATGGGAAGGTCAGAGTCATTCAATTAACCCATGCCTTGGGCTTGGAAAATAAATGGAGTTACATGCTCTGGGCTTGTACACATACATGGACTAAGCTCATAATGAATAAATCTTGGTACATGTTGTGTGCATGCAGCTCCTACAATACGCAACCGGTTAAGCCTGTTGTGAGGACTGAGCTACGTAGCTGGGAGTTATTTTATGTAATCTGATGAAAACAGTTTGCAAACTGGTCATGAGCCAAGAGTGTGATTTGGCTGCAGAAAGAGCAAATGCAATCCTAGGCTAGATCCAAACGAAACAACTGGAAACAAATGACCAATCCTCTCTTATGTTGGACTGGTCAGTTCAGACATAGAATATTAGGACCGATTTTGGGCATTGTATTTTAGGAAGGACGTTGGCAGCCTGGAGCATGTCCGGAAAAGCTTCTATGATATGCCACTGACCGGCTGTGGTATTTTAGGAAGGACATTGACAGATTGGACTGGAGTATGTCTGGACCAACAGCTGCACAAGCTTTTCTGAAATTGTGTTTTCCTTTAACTCAGCTCATATTTGAGGCCATGCAGGAGAACATTAAAATACTAAACCAGGACCTCAGCATGTCATGAAGACATTTAGAAGTGAATAATGCCCCCTTTTTTTGTAACAGAGACCCATGATGGCGAACCTATGGCACGCATGCCACGGGTGGAATGCAGAGCCCTCTCTGCGGGCACGTGAGCCATCGCCCCAGCTCAGCTCCACTGTGCATGCGCGTGGGCCTTCCGCTAGCCAGCTGATTTTTGGGTGTCTGCTGTGCATGTGCGGTGGGGTGGGGGAGCATGGGGGGAACACGTGAGCATGAACAGAGGGATGGGGGAGCACAGGGGTCACATGTGCATATGCGGGGGTGGGGGAGCATGGGGGGTCACACACACATGCATGGGGGGCTGGGGGAGCATGGGGGTCATGTGTGCTTTCAAAGGGGGCGGAAGGACCGTGTGGGGTTGCCCGCGCATGTCCAGGAGGCGTGGGAGCACAAGGGTCACGAGCGCATGTGCAGTGGGTGGGGGGAGCATGAGGGGGGTCACACACACGTGCACGGGGTGGGGAGAGCACGGGGGGGGCGCATATGCATGCTTAGGGGATGGACTCATGGGGCGTGTGCACCCATTGCATTATGGGTGCAGGCATGCACATGTGCCCACACTTTCGGCACACGATGACCAAAAAGTTAGCCATCACTGGCTTAGGCTGTTAAATTCAGCCAGAAGAATCCATAAAAGGGGAGAAAGGGATCCTTTAGTGCAGTGTTTTTTTTTTTCAAACTTGGCAACTTTAAGATGTCTGGATATCAAGTCCCAGGATTCCCCAGCCAGCATGCTCCCAAAACAACCTGCAAATTCCTTTACGGAAGACGTTAATCCCACGTCTCTCTTGAGACTGTGGAAGTAAGATCCAGAGCCTATTTTGGTAGCGTCCTTCTACCATAGGAGTAGCTGGAGCTAATAGAATACACACTCCTTTACTGTAAATCGTTGAGATTAATATTAATTCCATCCAAAATGCTGGCTGGAGTAAAAAGGGATATTTCACTACCAGCAGACCTCCCCCGATGGACAATTGGTAGCCAGACTAAATTCCTGCTCATATGTTTGGGTAGGAAATCAACGTCTATAGAATGAAATATGCAATAGGAAAGAGTTGGAAGTAAAGCCGATGAAATATCATTCTTCGATCAATCTCCCTCTAAATTACTGGACAGCACTATTCTTATATTAGGGACGCAGTGGCTCAGTGGCTAAGACACTGAGCTTGTCGATTGAAAGATCGGCAGTTCGGCAGTTCGAATCCCTAGTGCCGCGTAACGGGGTGAGCTCCTGTTACTTGACCCAGCTTCTGCGAACCTAGCTGTTTGAAAGCAGGTAAAAAATGCAAGGAGAAAAACAGGGACCACTTTTCGTGGGAAGGTAACAGCGTTCCGTGCGCCTTTGGCATTTAGTCATGCCGGCCACATGAATACGAAGACGTCTTCGGACAGCACTGGCTCTTTGGCTTTGAAATGGAGATGAGCACCGCCCCCTAGAGTCGGGAACAACTAGCACATATGTGTGAGGGGAACCTTTACCTTTACTATTCTTTAATTCTTACAAATAAAAAGGGCCTGGTGGCTCAGCAGATTAAAAGCATTGTGATTAACACCAGCTGCCTGCAATTACTGTAAATTCAAATCTCACCAGGCTCAAGGTTGACTCAGCCTTCCATCCTTTCTAAGGTAGGTGAAATGAGGACCCAGATTGTGGGGGCAATAAGCTGACTTTGTATAAATATACAAAAGTATGAAGGCTATTGCTTAACGCATTTTAAGCCGCCCTGAATCTCCAGAGAAGAGCGGCATATAAATCAAATAAAATAAAAATAAAAAAAGGGGGGGGTGGACTTATGTGATCCATTTCTTTATTTTCATCATACAATATTTATTTCAGCCCTCAGATGTTAATCCCGCTGTTCTGTTCCAAAGAGATAAGGAAAAACTGTTTCAGGAAAACCAAGGAGACCATATTTGATGATCAACCCTGTCAGATGTAGTCCTGTTACGAACTGGTAATGTTTGCAGAGGACTTAGGTTTAGTTAATTTAGCTTACTTTATTGCCATTGCACATGGTACAACAAAATTAAATGCTATCTTCAATGTACATTATAAGTATGAAAATAAAAACACAAACATACATCCTTTACATCTTATATAATTAAAATTGAAAACCCAATATTGCATTATACCGGAGAATTCAATACGGTTATTGCCCTGGGATAGAAACTGTTTTTCAGCCTATTTGTCCTTGTTTTTATTATCCTGTACCGTCTGCCAGATGGTAATAGTTAAAAAAAAAAGGGTGCCCAGGATGAAATGGATCTTTAAGAATGTTTTGAACTTTCTTAAGGCAGTGGAGGATATAAAGCTCTTCCAAGGAGGGGAGAGGGCAACCAATGATCCTCGGGGCAATGATGTTAACCCTCTGGTGCGCTGTCCTATCTGCCACTGTGCAATTGGCAAACCATACACAGGTGCGGTAAGTTAAAAAATACTCTCCATGGTGCAGCGGTAGAAAGTCACCAGCAGTTTTTCATTCAGTTGTTTCCTGAGAAGTCTCAGCTAGTATAATCTCTGCTGGGCCCTTTTGACCAGTGCTGCAATGTGAGTGCCCCAGGTCAGGTCCTCTTTTATGATAACACCCAAGAACTTAAAACTGGCCACTTGCTCTACTTGGTCTCCATTGATACGCAAGGGCTGGATGTCTGATCTGTTCCTTCTATAGTCCACTATAAGCTCCTTGGTCTTATTGGTGTTAAGGACCAAGTTATTGTCTCCACACCACGAAAGCAACCGGTCCACCTCATCTCGATAGGCAGATTCATCCCCTCTGGAGATCAGTCCCACCACTGTTGTAGCATCTGCAATTTTAGTAATAGCATTACTAAAGAAACGCAGTCATACACATAAAGAGTATAGAGTAAGGGACTCAACACACAACTCTGTGGTATACCAGTGTTAAGAATAAGGGCTGAAGAGATAGGATTACCAAATCTGACCCTCTGAGAGCGGCCAGACAGGAAATCCATTTTCATGAGCTGAAGGTTCTCAGAGGCATCAGTTCAATGGAAACGACAGAAGGACAGCATTGCAGTAAAGGCAAAGATCTTGTCCGGATAGATTTTCCATCTCCTTATGGAGAACTGCGGATGTTCTTTGCCCTTTGTTCTCTAAGGCCTCTGTCACCTACTAGATCAATCTCTCCTTGGAAACCGATGTCCTTCCAGGGAAGACCTGCTCTCATCATGCAATTCTTCCCTTGGTTAAGGAATTTCCTGGTGTTGGAAGAAATGTCCATCTGGCTCAGTTCCAAGTGGGGAGAAAGACACTGGAAACATGGAGGCTGATTGGAAAGATGGTTTAATGAAGCGAAACCATCAAGCACATGGTCCTGGTGCAGCTGAACACATGAAGTGAAGAGTGAGAGGTATTTATACCCACTCTTGGGCTTTGAACTTGAACTTCCTGTTCCTGTGCAGGAAATGTATTCTATTGGGTGTAGTCAGACTCCCATGGGGCCATGTGGGGTCATGTTTGTCTGAATCAAGTTTGGTTGAACCTTGGGCTGATGCAATGTCCTTAGGAGATTTGGCAATGGAGTGACCCCTGCTGCTAGATAATCCTATGATGTCCCAGAGGATCATGTCTTAATCCCATCACCCTGGAGCTGATGGTCTGTTGTTTTGTAGATAGGCTCTCCCAGTCCTTCTCAATGGGCACCAAATATCTGCTGCAGGCAGGGAGCTGAGGTTGAGCTTCTGTCTCCCTTAAGATTTTTGTTTCTCTTTTAGGGGAAATATAATATTCTTTTTAAATATTTCCTAAAATATTTCATTCTTCTAGAAGAGGGGTGGGCGCTAACTTTCTACACCGGGCATGAGAAGCATAATTCCATGTAGAGGGCAACAGGTTGACTATCCCAGGGAAAAATGGCTGTTATTGGCAGGATATTGATTTTAGAACATTCTCATCAGTGGTGGGTTGCTACCGTGTTCTGCCCCAGCTAAGGACCCCAAAGAATGCAGCACACACAAAGTCCATTCAAACCTTAATTTACTGAATAAACCAGTCTTTTACAACAATGGCTGTTAATTAATTGCGTTCAAAGAATAATAACTGAAAGCTTACTATGGTTGGCAGAATGCCCAGAAGCAATTTGCAGGAAGCTGATAAGATAAGCAAGACAAAACATGAAGGTATGTGAACTAAGTTGTTCCCTGCAAATTGCTTCAGTTGGCGTTCCTCCTTAAATAGGCTAAGGGAAATTAGCCCCAAGCCTTACTCTCGAGGAGAGTTCCTCTTGAGGAGCCACTCCTGCCTTTTGACAGCTCTGCGCGCTTGTGCATCGAGAAGAGGCTCCTCCTCTTTGTCCTCATCACTTAAGGGAGCTTCTGGAGGTTCTGAAGGCCCTGGCTGAATCCCCGCCTCTGGCACCACATCTTCTCCAGCCTCTTCATTGTCTGACTCGAGTGCCAGCTGCACAGGCTACTGGCACAGCACCACACCAGCCTCCTCGCTGTCTGAATCAGCTACTAGCTGCACAGGCCACGTACGGGCCACAACATACCGGTTCGCCAACCGGACATTATCAAATATGATCTGTGCATGCGATCTGCGTTCACTTTGCTCGTGCATGCGCATGAGCAAATCAGTACCAAAGGTAAGTGAAACCCACTGATCCTGATTCTCAGGCCATTTTCCATTAAAGGAAAGGTTAGCAGAGTTTGCACTTGTTTTAACATTCAAACATTTTCTGTAAGGTGTGTATGCTATGTGTGGCCCCAATAGATTTTCGACTGGTGAAGGAAGAATTGCACCAATAGTACATGACTCAATGAAAAATTAACTGGTATCGGACAAAAAAATTTGCACATGTGCACGCACACAAACACACAAACACAAATATACCAGATGTGAGCCAGTTAAACTAAGCTCCCATTGTGCCCTGGATCAAAATCCATTTTAATTTCCTGTTGTAGCTCACTTAACACATTCATTGTTCTGCCCCACCTTTCATTTTGACATTTCTGATTTCCATTTATTTCCAGGACTGGCTGCAGAATTTTGGGAGTTGAAATTCACACATAAGGGCCAGAATACAAAGTAGCATTTATTTCACATAAGTTTATATCATAAATTTACATAAGCTCAAACAAACAAACAAAAATCTTCACAGAGTTACATTTCATACATTTAATAAATGTATAAACTTTGTATTATATCAGTGCAGTACACAGAATAATGTTATCAAATTCCAGACGGGCAGATGCTAATTGGATGATATGTAATAATTTCCAACAATAAGAGCAATGTGACAATAAAATCAATTGTACAGAAAGGTGAGACAGAGATATTCCTATGATCGCTAAATTCCTATGATCATTGAATTTTACAAGTTGGAGTTAAATGTGTGTCAGGAGATGGAAAGCTACATGACGCCCTAAAGTACCAGAGTGTTCACTTTTGATTTATGACAACACTGGATTTTACGTGTAATGTAGATAATAAAGAAGATAATGTCTTCTGTAAGATTGTCCCAGAGAAAATATGAAGAATATCCTTATGGTAGGTTTCCAACAAATCGGGATTTCCGTTCTCACGTCTAGTGCATTGCATCCATTTCATATGAAGGAGATTTAGAACTGATTATGTATATTTCGATATAAACAGTGTTCACCCCCAAATGAGCCAATGCTTCACATGTGGCCTCAAAACTGATACATTTACCTTTTTCCAAGCTATTGTTTCAATCTGGGGGTTGATAAGAATCAGAATAATCAATTAATAGGGTTTCAGACTGCCCAATGTTATTATGGGTTAGTTGTCAGGTGTGGCCAGCAAAGCAGGTGTATACTAGTGGGAGGTCTGAAGGACTGGCCTATGGTTAGATTCTGTACTAAGAGTTTTACATGATTTTAAGTTAAAGGTAAAGGTTCCCCTCGCACATATGTGCTAGTCATTCCCGACTCTAGGGGGCGGTGCTCATCTCCATTTCAAAGCCAAAGAGCCAGCGCTATCCGAAGACGTCTCCGTGGTCATGTGGCCAACATGACTAAATGCCAAAGGTGCACGGAACGCTGTTACCTTCCCACCAAAGGTGGTCCCTATTTTTTCTACTTGCATTTTTTTTACGTGCTTTCGAACTGCTAGGTTGGCAGAAGCTGGGACAAATAACGGGAGCTCACCCCGTTACGCGGCACTAGGGATTTGAACTGCTGAACAGCTGACCTTTCGATCCACAAGCTCAGCGTCTTAGCCACTGAGTCACATGTAAGTATATCTACTTGCATGATTTACATTTACATTAATTCAAAGACAATGGTTTTATTTTAGATTTCTGACTTCCCTTCCGTGTATTAAGAACAGAAATCATTTAAGATAATATGGTGTCTTCAGGGATAGTAATTTTCAAGGTTTCCCAAGTTGCCCTGATGAATTGTGGTCACAGTTGCGGTCTTGAAAACAATGATCAAAATAATAGCCAGAACGATCCATGCAATCCCCAATCCGAGCGCCGCGTGATCCAAGCTTAGTGCCCGTCTGGAATATCTCTTAGCAGACACGATGTCTCTCTGTTGATTGGCCCCTTGAGTCTGAGGGTGGGCGAGAGGAAAGAGGTAAGAAAAAGATTATTGATACCCATATAATTAGTTGATTCTGAGCCAGGGGTGAAATACAGCAGGTTCTGACAGGTTCTGGAGAACCAGTAGTGGAAATTTTGAGCAGTTCGGAGAACCAGCAAATACCACCTCTGTCTGGCCCCAGATTGGGTTGGGAATGGCGATTTTGCAATACCCTTCCCTCAGCAGTGAGGTGGGAATGGGGATTTTGCAGTATCCTTCCCCTGTCACACCCATCAAGCTATGCCCACCAACCACACCCACCAAGCCACACCCACAGAACCGGTAGTAAAGAAAATTGGATTTCACTATTGTTCTGGGCATGTGGGAGAGCAAGGTGTTGACAAATATCAAAACATGCATGAGAAGCACGATTTTTAAAATAAAGATGGCAAGCGTGAAGGCAGAAGGAGAGGGGAAAAGAAGAAGAAGAAGCAGAGAAGAAAATAAGAAACAATGGTTGGAAACTAATCAAAGAAAGAAGCAACCTGGAATTGAGGAGAACCTTCCTAACACTGGGGACAATTAACTATTTTGTCTTGGGAAATCGTGGGCGCTCCATCACTGGAGGTTTTTAAGAAGAGACTGGACAGTCACTTGTCTGAGATGGTATAGGTTCTCCTGCTTGAGCAGGGGGCTGGACTAGAAGACCTCCAAGGTCCCTTCCAGCTCTATTCTATTCTATTTAAAGGAAGAAGCAAAGGAAGAAAAAGATAAAGAGGAATGCACTATATACAGAGTGAAACAAAAAATGATGAACGTAGAATTTATTCTCTGTGTGTGTGTGTGTTTGTGTAAGCACGGATCTAATTTGGGGGGGTGCGGCTTATTTTAGCACATGTGCTCAAAAGCCCGACTGGGCTTATTATCAGGGGGTGTCTTATTTTTGGGGAAACATGTTTACTAGAAGGAATCGTATTCTATTACAGGTAGTCCTCAATTTACAGCCATTCATTTAATGAACATTTCAAGTACCATTGGTGCTGAAAAAAGTGAAGTACAACCATTCCTTGCACTTATGACGGTCACAGCATCCCCATTGTCAAGTGATCAGCATTCTTGACAATAGGCATGCATTTATGATGGCTGCAGCAATTTTTGGGGGGTCGGGGGGTTATGCAATCATTATTTGCCACCTTCCCAGCTTCCAACACAATCAATGGAAGAATCTGGATTTCCTAACCACTGTGTGATTCACTCGATAACTTTAGTGACTTGCTTAACAACAGTAGCCATAAAGGTAATAAAGTCAGGTGTGACTCACTTGAACCAAACATGCCCCGCCCTTGTTTACCAACGGAAATTCTGGTCCCAATTCTGGTCATAAGTTGAAGACTAAATACGCTTCATCACATTCATCCACCCTTCTGCTGGCAATAAATAAGTCTAATTTAATAGTACTTGAACAATACCTTCAATTAAGGCAGTCCGATAGTACATTGAAAGATGCTCTTATCTCTGCAAAGCTAACTTTCCTTCTTTGAACTGTATTTGAGCTCTGAGTAAGGACTTGTGTTAACAAACTCTGTACACTTCATCAGTGGTGGGATACAAGTAATTTAACAACCGGTTCTCTGCCCTAATGATTTCTTCCAACAACCACTTTGCCAAACTGCTTAGAAAGTTAACAACTGGTTTTCCCGAAGGGGTGCGAACTGGCTGAATCCCACCACTGCACTTCATTCTACCTCTTTTTTTTCTTGCTTTCTTCCTTTTTGCTCTCTCTTCTTCTACAATCCTGTTCACTGAGATTGATCTAGCATTGGCCACACTCGTAACCATCTAAGCAAAGTTAGTCATGGTTCTCTCCCTTTCCCTTTCCCTCTCCCTCCCTCACCCCTCCCCCTCTCCCCTCTCTCACTGAAACTCACCTTTAGGGAGTAAATCAAAGCAACTACGCCCAAGGGGAGGCAACAGCAAAAGAGGGTGAAGATGGAGTAGGCCAAATAATCTGGTTCATTGACAGATTGGACATTTGTCATGAGGATGGTTTGTTCAGGCTGCATGTGTACGGCACCGGGAGGTCCAGCATAAGGTTGATACTGGTATTGCATAGAGGGAGATGTCCCATACATTGGAGGCGGTGGGTTCATAGCTGATTTCATCGGATCAGGCTGTTGTCCAGGATGAAAGGATTCATTCATTTGAGATGTCTCCCGGTTCTCTGGATTGCTCATCTTGCAGCCTGGTCTCTTCTCCTCTCCTTCCTTGAAGTTCTGCAATATCTCTGCTCGCTTCTCAGCAGATTCTTCTTCTTCTTCTTCTTCTTCTTTTCAGGTGCTCCCCCAAGTCCTGCTGATCTTTTTTTTTTCTCTTTTGCCTTGGTTGCACTTTTCAATCCAGACTCTTCTTGCTTCGCTAGCGTCCTTCTCCCATGGACTGAAACATCTGGAGATTGGCTTCAAACAGGTGGTCTACTTTATAGTAGAATTGCCCTGCCCTCAGAAATGACAGTTCCTTATTGCTGTGAGATAAGGTTTGTCTGGTGTGGGAAAATGTGGCAGTGAATAAACAGGGATGGATCTGGATTGGGTGGGGCAGCACTGGCAAAGAACGGATATTTCCCTAGCAGCAGATGATGTCAATTCAGTTACTCAATTTTCTTTTTCCTCCTCAGTAAGGGTAAGTTAGAGTAGCTCCTCCTACCAAAGAGGCCTACCACTTCACAACTGAAAATAGGGACAGGATCTGGACACCCCCTATGCTGATTTCATGGCTTCAGTGTTTCCCTCCACCGTCATACTGACTGCTAAATCTTTTCCACGCTGGCTGGATTTCTTGCCTCCCGCTAACTGGGAAAAAGAAAAAACCCTGTCACCAAACATATAAGGATGTCTTTGCACAAAGTTCCCTCTAAAGAGTGGACATGTGTCTCCTGCAATTGTCTTACAAAGGAGGCCAGCCTCTAAATAACAGGTAGTCCTTGACTTATGACCACAACTGAGACATTAGTTAAATGAGTTTTGCCCCATTTTACTACTTTTCTTGCCACAGTTAGCAATAGCAATAGCACTAAGACTTATATACAGCTTCATGGTGTTTTTACAGCCCTCTCTAAATGGTTTACAGAGTCAGCACATTGTCCCCAATAATCTGGGTCCTCATTTTACTCACTTTGGAAGGATGGAAGGCTGAGTCAACCTTGAGCCTGGTGAGATTTGATCTGCCAAAACTTGAGCCAGTCAGGATCGAACTGCTGGCACTCTGCAGAATTAGCCTGCAATACTGCCTACTAACTGCTGGGAGGTAGGGAAGGAAGGAAGGAAGCAATAGCAGTTAGGCTTATATATTGCTTTACAGCCCTCTCTTCTCATCGTTCCTATCACCCATCTCCTCCCACGTATGACTGCATGACTGCAACGTTCCTTGTATCTTTATGATTTATATTGTTTCCTAGTATGATTTGATTGCTTATTTGTAAGTATTGTACCTTATGATTCTTGATGAATGTATTTTGTCTTTTTATGTACACTGAGAGCATATGCACCAAAGACAAATTCCTTGTGTGTCCAATCACACACTTACCCAATAAAGAATTCTATTCTGTTCTATTCTGTTCTATTCTATTCTATTCTATTCTATTCTATTCTATTCTATTCTATT
>WNWU01000046.1:5711529-5731179 GCA_012654045.1 Ptyas mucosa | reverse complement strand
GGAGGAGGAGGAGGAGGAGGAGGAGGAGGAGGAGGAGGAGGAGGAGGAGGAGGAGGAGGAGGAAAAATAATTGCTGTAAAGTGGCTTTTTAAAAATAAACCACAATCAAAAGGCCAGGTCTTCCCTCACACTACCTTGCAATCTGCTACTGCATCCTACTCACCTTATCTCGGTAGCGATTAACAGAGTTGGAAGGGACCTTGAAGGTCATCTAGTCCAACCCCGTGCTCGCGCAGGAGACCTGTACGAGGGATTCAAACCGCCGAACTGCCAACCTTTCTGATCGACAAGCTCAGTGTCTTAGCCACTGAGCCACCTAGCTGGGGTTCTCAAACCCTTACCTGTATGGAGAAAACCAAGGCAGCGATTCCCAAAGGTAAGCAGCAGAAGAGCATGGTGAAGATGGAGTAGGCCAGGTAATCCGGTTCAGTGGAAGGGTAGACGTGGGTGATCAGGACCGTCTGCTGAGGCTGAATGATCGGAGGTTGGTAAGGTGAGCCGGGTAAGCCATAGGAAGGAGGCAGAGGGTCAGCTGTCCCTTGGCTCATGGGAAGTTTTGATCCAGCGGGGTCAGATTCTTTGCAGGGATCCTTTTCTGAGTAGGAAGGCGGGTTTGGAGAGGGAGGTTGATCCCCGTGGAAGGTTTGGTATTGTGGATTGCTCATGTCGCTTGCTCTCGGGCTGTTTTGCAGGCTTCAGATGGAATCAATTCACTCCCCCACCCCCCAGTACTGGTTTCTTCTTTATGTCTGTTTCTGATGTATTGCAGGCTGAATCCGTTCTTCCTCTCCCTCCTTTCTTCTCTTGCACTTTCTCCCCCTCTTCTTGGCCTCCTCCTTCTGCTCCTTGCCTCTTCTGGTGGATCTTACTGCTCTCTCGCTCTCTCTCCCTCCGTTACAGCATCAACCCCCTTCCAGCTTCTCTGGCGTGTGACTCGACCCCTCGGTCATCAGCGGCACAACTTTTCACTGCCTAAGCCCAACAGATGACTAGATAATAAACAACTAAGCTTTTGCCTGCTGATACTTAAAAGGGTTTGTGTCCAGAAAAGTTTTACTTTTCGCCTTTCAGTTTCCTGCTTGCCTGACCGGCCTGTCCTTTCGCCTATCTACACAACATAAATTAGAGAGCTTTCCAGACAGTTGCACAAATAGTTAAGCCAATTTTTATTCCAGGGAGCAAGCATGACATGCACATGGACACATCTTTGTTCCCTCCCTCCAAAGATGGGTTTCAGCAGGTTCTGACGAGTTCTGGAGAACCGGTAGCGGAAATTTTGAGTAGTTTGGAGAACCGGTAGTAAAAATTCTGACTGGCCCCGCCCCCATCGATTCTCTGCCTCCAAGTCCCAGCTGATCGGGAGGAAATGGGGATTTTGCAGTAACCTTCCCCCGGATTGGGGTGGGAATGGAGATTTTACAGTATCCTTCCCCTGCCACGCCCACCAAGCCACACCCACAGAACTGGTAGTAAAAATTTTTTTGAAACCCATCACTGCCTCCCTCCATATTCTTTACATAGCACTGTAAAAAAAAAGGAGTTTGGTTTTTAAGTAGTATTCATGCTGGGATTTGGAAGGAGAGCCTGGATGGATTCAGACGTTCTCTTGACAATAGCGGGTGGGTGAGTGGATGGAACCGAATCTAGAACTGTCCCTATTATAACACCACTTTTCTTTGGAGTAGTACCATAAAATTATATATCAATGGAAAGATAATTGAATCAGGAATGTAATGCAATAATTTTTATGAAGGATTTGCTATTAGAATAGCAGTTACAGTATGAAGAAGAAAAGTGAAACATGTAGAAAAAACGAGATATACAAAAATGATCACCATGTCGCTTAAGAGTCCCTTGGGAGTTGGGCGGCATAGAAATATGATTAATTAAATTAAATTAAATTAATATTTAGTTGGTTAACCTTTAGCATGAATGACGGCCTTACAACATCTTCCCATGGAGTGAACCAAGTCTTTGAGTTCTGCAGCTGTTCTAATGTGAAACCAAGATTGAAGGATGGCTTCTATTAACTGGGTTTTATTGCTGGGTCGCTTCTGACTAAGAAGTTTCTTTAGTCGGCTCCATAGATTTTCAATTGGGTGAAGGTCTGGGCTATTCCCAGCCCATTCCAGCAGTGGAATAGGATTATCTTGAACCCCCCCCCCCAAAAAAGTGGTGTTATTAGCCATCAAACCTCAAAAATACATTTTTCCCAAAAGGTTCCCACAATTTTGGCCACGACTGTAGCATTTATAGCAGCTGATGAGTTATTAGTAAACGGTGAAATAGCTGCATGGTAATTCCAAAGATAGGTACCCTGTTTCCCCCAAAATAAGACATCCCCTGATAATAAGCCCAATCGAGCTTTTGAGCGGATGGTAATAAGGCCAAGCGCTTGTTTCAGGGTTCAAAAAAATATAAGACAGAGTCTTAATTTCGGGGAAACACAATAACTTGATAAGATCTAATATGGGGTCCCCAACTCCCGGCCCATGACCAGGCTGTGGCCTATTTGGAACTGGGCTGTGGAAGAGGCAGTCCGGCGTGCACGCACAACTCAGCTTGCAGGAGTGGTGGGTTGGCATGCATGCGAACACGCGTGCGCAGGTCAACATGCAGTTGAGCTGTGTGTGCATGCACGTGCGTGCCGGTCCTGCCACTCATGCAAATTGAGCAAGTTTGACCTCATGTGGCCTGGGTCCCCTCCTCCAAGCCTGGCCACCGAGCCGTAAAGGTTGGGGGCCCCCTGATCTAATACATACCTTTCCTTGAAAAAAGTCTTTGATTAAATCTATTGTGCAATCAGTCAAAGTTGTGAATCATTGTTTTGCAAGGAGTGGTAGAATGTCATTGTTTATACAAGAGAGTAACATCCCGGCAACTGTTTGCATTGAATATTAGGGGCTTGTTAAATGTACTAGCACTAGGTAATGCTTGGAAGTTCAAATAACAAAAAAAGAAAAGAAAAGAAAAGAAACGAAAAGAAACGAAATGAAATGAAATGAAAAGAAAAGAAAAGAAAAAGGGACATTTACATTTAACTATGTCTTATTAGATGATTTATGGCTTTATATTGTCCTTAGGTAGAAAGACTTATTTATATTAAAGGAATAAAAATGGATACAGGTTCCACTCTGCAGTCTTTAAATATAGGAAAGCAAAACTTGACTGAAGTTCACAACAGCATTGAATTAATGGAGACAGTAAAGCGGGTTATATGGGGTATCCTGTTTTCCTCTTCCCAAAGTTGGATCTACAAAGGTTCATCATGACACCCCCCCCACCCCCCCACCCGGTTGTCTTTCTTGGCATCCCATTGTCAAGCGGCACACTATAGTTTATATGCAGGTGAAGAGTGTTCTCAACTTTAATACTCATTCTGAAAGCCAGGACTACAAACAAGCTAACATGGAGCCAAGGAAGATGGGAGCTAAATGTCTATGGAGATTCTCGGTCATCTAGGTCATGGTTGTCCCAAAGGCACTTTTTTCCAGAGGCAATTGGAGGAGGAAGAGGAAGAGGAAGAGGAGGAGGAGGAAGAGGAAGAGGAAGAAGAAGAGGAGGAGTAAGAGGAAGAGGAAGAAGAGGAGGAAGAGGAAGAGGAGGAGGAGGAGGAAGAGGAAGAGGAGGAGGAGGAGGAGGAGGAAGAGGAAGAGGAAGAAGAAGAGGAGGAGGAGGGGGAGGAGGAGGAGGAGGGGGAGGAAGAAGGAGAAGGAGAAGAAGAAAGAAGGAGGAGGAGGAGGAGGAGGAGGAGGAAGAGGAGGAGATTGGATGAGAAGTGAAACATCTTCAAAGAAAAAACAGAAAGTCCAGTTTCCTCTGGAAAAAAGCACCTTTGGGATAAGATGGGAGCTGTTTCTCCACAGCTCCCATTTCTACATTTACTTTCCTCTATCCCTCCCCATCTACTACAGGCAGTTTGCTAGTGGAAGGAGAGGCATTTTGAGCATGACAGCCAGATTTAATGAGTGGTTAGTCTTTTAGCGGAATATCTCTGATTCCAGATATCAAATATGGATAACACAGCTGCTGAAACTTCTTCTTCTTAGCTTATACATTTGAGCTTGTCAGTTATCAAACCTCTACCCTGTTAGACATGGGGACCAGTGCAAACATAATTATCCTTCCCTTGTTTCAGAATGAATGTTGGTTGTGAGCAGTGAAGCTTAAGGGGATCTCTACCGGAGAGGCTGTCAAACCGGAGAGGCTATCAAAGGCTGGGATAGTTTTTTATCCCAGAGCTATAATTGCACTCAACAATGAACTAAAGGGCCACCATCATTGAGCTGTTGGACAGCATTACTTGGTCTGTTGTGTGGATGTTTGGGTGGATTAGGGATGGAGAGTTTGTGGTGGGTGGGTGGGGGTGTTTGGGGATTGTTATGTGTGTTGGACCTGGTCTTTGGGTGTTAAGTGAATTTTATTGTATGGGGTATGTTGTGTATACACATACAATAACAATAAAGTTATTATTTTATTATTTATTACTTTATTATTCAGTTCATTTTGATAGTTTTAGAATCAGGACATTCTGTTCGGTGGCGGTAGAGCTATGGAAGACGACAAGATTTATGGAAGAACAGTTTACGTTTATTGAAGAAAAAATAGTATCATTTAAAAGGTACATCCCTTCCCCCCAGCAAATATATATTTACTAAATAGAAAGCTTAATATATTCCATGAAACCCATTCCAAGATAACTTTGCAAAGGAAAGCTATTTTGCTGAGAATGAAAAATTCTGGAAGAGAAACAAGTTGATTTTTGAGTGCAAAAACTCTTAAGTCTTAATTCTGGTACTTACTTATTCCTAAATTCCTAAACTGAAAATATGCTCAGAGGCACCAATGCTCCATTATTCTCAAGTTCCTTGAGCCATTGTTTTATTCTGTGTTTTGTTGGACATACAGTAAAAATACGCTGGATAGCCTGGTGTGCATGGGACAAATACAGCAAATATAATTGAACGGTTCGAGGGGAGGAACATAGAGGTGAATGAACTGTACAAGTTATTATTGTATAGAAAACATTCATATGTATTTATTAGAAATATGCAAAGTATGTAAAATATACGAGGTCTGCACTGAACTTAAGAGGGACCCTAAGTCCAACAAAACCACAGAAGGGGAAAGCCACGAAACACAATAATTCTGTTTATTTAATCAATTTATATATAGTAGCCCATCTCACAGCAATGATTCTAGCAATCAACAGGGGGTTAAAAGCCAAAGCTAGCAAAACAATATATGTATATAAAAATAATCATCCCAAACTAAGTCATTTAACATGTGTGACGCTTAAAAATCATAAACTTCTAATCCAAAGAACAGTATTAAACTAATCCAGTGGTGGGCTGCTGGGGGTATGCAGGGGTTCGGGAGAACCTCTAGCTAAGATTCTATGCAGTTTGGAGAGCCCCCAAATCCCACTCCTGGCTGGCCTTGCCCACCCTGCCCTGCCCCTCCCAGGAGTCCCCATGCTGCCCATTTTGGATGCAGGTAAGTGCAGGGCATGCACGGAGGCTCGAGGAGGGCAAAAAATGGGCCTACCGGAAGTTCGGGGAGACCGGAAATGGGCCCGGAGCCTCCAGAGGGCCTCTGGAGCCTGGGGAGGCTGTTTTTGCCCTCCCGGAGACTCGAGGAAAGCCTCTGGAGCCTGGGAAGGGCAAAAACACCCCCCTTATTGTGGTGCAGGAGGCTGACTAGGCCACGCCTACCATGGCCACAGCAACCAGGCAGAGATTCCCTTGCTAAAATCTTTGAAGCCCACTCCTGAACAAATCTATTAGCAGGATTAAGTGAACCCCAAAGTCTAAAGGAAAAGTATCGTGTGAAAGGCCAACAGGATGAGGAACAAACCAGATGTGGAGAAGCTGTTCTGTAGGCAGGTGCCGCCATTGAATAGGGTTGACTCCTGGGCCTTAAAGGTGATGTTGTCTAATGGAAGGGACTTGGAACATGCCAACCTGTTAGTTCTGGTAGGGCAAGCAGAAATAAGTAGACACAGGTGGTGTCTACTGCCAGGAGTTTGATCCTGACCAGCTCAAGATTGACTCAACCTTCCACCCTTCTGAGATTGGTAAAATGAGGACCCGTATTGTTGGGGGAGGGGATATGCTGACATTGTAAACTGCTCAGAGAAGTGCTGCAAAGTACCATGAAGCGGTAGATAAGTCTAAGTGCTAACTGCTACCCTGCCGCTATCTTGGCTCATCGTAGACCTTTCTAGGCGATAACCAGCATCTTGGATTGCATCCAGAGAAGCCTCTGGAAGCCAGCGCAGCTCACAGAACATGAGGGTATTGTGAAATGCCCCAAACTGCCTGCGCTGCAGCATTTTGGGGTCAGTTGCAGCTTCTGAATGTTGTTTAAAAAGGCAGATCCATGGATTGAACTTCACAGCAATCCATCCAGGAGAGGACTAAAGCACGAGTTATCATGAGAACAGCCTCTCGATCTTGGCATGCATCCAATTGGCACACAAGGCAAATCTGTGCAAAGGCTTATCTAAGCACGGCAGAAGCTGTGGATTCAGGAGGTCACTCGTACCCTCCTCCCCCAAATTGTGAGTCATTTCCTTCCGGAAAAGAACAACCTATGTAAATTCAGTATAGGAAGGTAAATTGAGCGGACAGAAATGGAGCGGGAAACAGCGATTTCTGAATTCTTTCTCATGTCCCAAAGTTTATGATTCATCGCTTGCTTGTGGGTGTCACTTTTTTAAAAGGATGTATCATGTCCTCTTTGGGTCATTTAGAGATGGAGAAATGTTCATTTACTTGAGATAAGCAAAAATAAAGATGACGTATAAGATGATGACGGCGATGCCCACGCCGAGTGCCGAATGGGCCAAATTCCGTGCCATTCTGGAATTGCGTTGTGCAGAGGTTATGTTTCTTTCATGGTTGGCTTCTCGGGCCTATAGAAGGGAGAAAAAGAATATTCAAGAGTTGCAATGCATATAAAACTGACCTTCTCGAGAACATTCATGATACGAAAAAGTGAGTGGTTCTATACCAGTGTATAGAACTTGTTGTATGTCCTTTTTTTATACATAAAATAATTTTTATTGAGTATTTTACATTTTTAAACCGAACACACAATAGCAAAAGAAATCAAGAGACAAAAACAAAAAACAAAAACACCCGTACACCAGACGTTAAAATACAATACTAACGACAGATATATACAATTTTACATCTGTCTGCATCGACTTTTGTCTTTACTCTTAGCTTTTATCCTCCCACTCCTTCTCTTTATTTTTAAATATTCATAATTAACCCATAAGGAAAAGGTAAAATGGGGGTAGCCAAGAAAGCTGCACAGATTTGAAAATGATTTATAATTTATAACTTATAAATAACAGGTTTCGGCGACCTTTATGCCAGCCGCACTTCTCTGCTATTCATGAAAGCCGTCCACCATTTCCCCCCCCAGGAGTCCTTTTGAATGGAAAATCGGAATTGGGGAAATCAGCTGTGTGATCTCATTCCTTCATTTTGGAAACGGTGGGGGAGAATTCGCATGCAGGTGTTTGGCTCGCCAGGCTGAGTTTTAGGATTCTTTGGAAGCCAGCAGCTGAATTGGCCTGAAGTTGTTCCCTCCATTCCTTTTCTAAATGAAGAGTTGTATTAATTTTATTACACTCCGAGACCAAGACAATATAAAATATACAACACAATCTGTATTACTGTAGAAAGGGGAAAGCCAGGGGTGGGGCTGCTGGGGGTTCGCAGCAGTTCAGGAGAACCTCTAGCTAAGATCCTGCGCAGTTCGGAGAACCCTCAAATCTCGCTCCTGGCTGGCTCCTTCCACCCCACCCTGTCCCTCCCCTCCCAGGAGTCCCCACCGAGCCCGTTTTGGATGCAGATAAATCCAGGGCGCGCGTGGAGACTTCGGGAGGGTGATAAACAGGCCTACTGGAAGTTCGGGAAGGCCGGAAACAAGCCTGTTTCTGGCCTCCTGAGGGCCTCCGTAGTCTGGGGAGGCTGTTTTTGCCCTCCCGGAGGCTCGAGAAAAGCCTCCGGAGCCTGGGGAGGGCAAAAACACCCCCCCCCGCACATACACACCGTGGTGCAGCAACCGGGCAGAGAACCCCTTGCTAAAAATTTTGAAGCCCACCCCTGGGGAAAGCCATGAAATATTCGTGAGTCATCAACTAACAAAAGAACTGGCAAAATAACTCCACCATAAAGGATTTGTATAGAAAGAATCTTTTCAGATCTGCCTTTCAGGATATGTAAAGATGGACATTTCATCTAGGTTTGGCGAAGTTTCTTAGGCATTTACTACTAAATTGGGTTAGTGGTTATGATACTGGTCTAGAAACCAGGAGACTAGAGTTCTAATTCAGCCTTAAACATGAAAGCTGGCTGGGTGATTCTGGATCATTCACCAGGAGAATGTGAGTTCTAGTCCTGCCCTAGGCATGAAAGCCAGCTGGGTTAATTTGGGGCAATCCAAGGTGATGGTAAATTCTAATCCCACTTTAGGCATGAAAGTTGGCTGGATGATCTTGGGCCAGTCTCACTCTCTCTCTCTCTCAGCCCAACCTATCTCACAGGATTGTTGTTTTTTTTTATGGGAGGAAAATATAAGGAGGAAGGAATATTAGATATGAAAGAAATAAGTGACTTTGGTGGGTCCCAGGAGACGTGTCTTCTTTGCAGGGCACCCACTTTATGGAACATCCTTACCTCTGAAAATGGATTAACTCCATTCTTTTGATATTCCTAAAGACCCCCAAGACCTGGTTATTCATTCGTTCATTTAATTAATTTAAATGCTGCCTATCTCACAATCAAGCAACTCTGGTGGTTATGTTCTCTTTGGTTTTTCTGATATTTATTAATATGGATTTTTATGTTTTATATCTATAGTTCTTATATAGTTTTATCTCATTCTGTGCCACCCAATATCACCTTTGGTGAGCTGAGTGGCTATTAAGATTTGATTAATAAATACTTTCTAAAATACAAGGCTAACTCTGGGAGTAAATCATTTTCCCACCCAGTCTCATCAGGATCTCTAAGGCAAAAAATATTCGGAAGGAGCCAAAAGCTATTGCAGCTTCTATAAAAACATTTGCAGGACCAAATTATTCGTATAAAACGTGGGTGAGATTGCATAATTTTACAATATTTAGGAAGGGAGTGGAAGTGGAGATAAAACCTCCAATAGCAAAAGGCCGTAAAAATCCTGATCTTGGGTGAGGCAGAGAGCAATTTGTGCAAACAATAAACTGTCTTGCTTCAAAATTTTCCCAAGCTTTTCTTTTTGCTTCTTCTATATCCAGAAACTGACAGAGTTCAGAAAAGTTAAGAGGTGTTTGGCAACCCAATTTTTATGAGGCCACAAACCAGGATAAAAAGGGTGGAACACAATATATGTTATATATCTACATCTACATCTACATCTACATCTACATCTACATCGATCGATCGATCGATTGATCGATCTACCTACCTACCTACCTACCTACCTATCATCTATCTATCTATCTATCTATCTATCTATCTATCTATCTATCTATCATATTTATATATATGTATATATAATATTTATATTTATAAAATATGAAACTGGTGTTTGGCGACTTCCGGCGTTAACGTCAGCGTGTATGGAGCGAGAGAACAGGACTCTGTTCTTGAAGCTCAAATATTCTCAGCCAGGAAACCTAAATAGGCACTATCAATCCCAGAGAGATTGATAGAAAAAAGAGGAATCTTCAAGGACCTCGGGGGAAAAAGCAATTTCCCCGAAGGTTCAGGAGAAACCTCCTAATTCTGGCGGGGAAGAAACTAGCCATTTTGACTGGCCCGAAGCACTGACAGCCGAGAAAGGAAGCGAAGATTGAAATCAATAGATCGCATCAGTAGGAGAGGTGATTCAAAAAAGGAGGTACAGTTATATTGTGGAACGGGGAGCAGAGATATCGAGACTCCAAAACTAATGGCAGAAATACAACCAAATAAATGCGGTGACTAAAAGGAAGAGGAACGTAAGAAACAATTTTGACAAGCAGTGACTGCGTGAAAGGCGAGATATCGGGTGAGGAAAGAAAACTCCAGCTGGATATACCTTCAGTTTTGAGAGAGGTGGTGATTATAGAATAAATATATCCATTGCGTCGGACGAAGACTGTGAAATTGACGGAAAGTGTTAAAGATCAAAAAAGATTTAACTAGCGGCAGAACTGGAGTAGTGATTTGAGGCGTAGTGGACTTAATGGAGGTCTAGAGTTGGAACAGAGTTGGAAAACAAGATTGGGGTTCTCTAATTAAAGTTGTTGAACTTGGATATTTGGACATTTTCGGAGATTGGCAATAAACTTTATACTTAAAGCGAATTGAAGTGGAGGTTAAACGACAGACAAGGGGAAAAAAGGGGGCTGGACAGAGAATGATGCTAGACTGAGAGAGGATCGTATAGAAAAAGAAATAACAAAATATACATAGACTAAGTGATTATTGATAAATACCTAATTATTGCTATTAGAAAATTAATTATTAGTAATTGTAACAATTGATATAAACTGGATGATCGATATTTGAAAATTAATCTTAAGTAATTTGTAGCTTTATTTACTTGTTTTTATATTTGGTTATATATTGGTTATATATACAGCGCTAAAAATATTATTAATAAGTTTTTAGATCTTTATAATTTTTTCCTTTCTTTTTTCTCCTTTTTCTCAATAAACATAAATGGTTTAAATGCACCAGCTAAAAGAATGCAAACATTTACGAAGCTACAAAGATTTGATATGGATATTACAAATTTGCAGAAAGTGCATATTAAGAAACAGCACAGAAAGATATTAGAACACCCAAGACCAGGAGAACTATACACCTCATTGGCAGAACAAAAAAATGAGGAATAGCAGTATACATAAAAAAAAACCATTTAAAAACAAAACAAGTATACACGGATGAAGAGGGTAGATTCTTAATGATTGAAATACAAACAGAACAAAATACATTATTACTGATCTCAATTTACGCACCAAACAATAATCAAAATGAATTTTATAAAAAGATATATACATAAAAGCCTCTGACGATCCCAGCTGAGTTGCCTGATTGGCAGAGGTTGTTTTTTTTTTTCTTTTAAAAACATTTTTTCTTCAACCTCTTCGGCCAAAGAGGTTGTAAAAAAAAATGCTTTTAAAGGCCTCTGACGATCCCAGCTGAGCTGCGGGATCATCAGAGGCTTTTTTTTTTTAACTTTTAAAAGCATTTTTGTAGAAAAAATGCTTCTAAAAATAAAAAAAAAGCCTCTGATGATTGCGTAGCTCAGCTGGGTACGGTGGGAAGGGCGGGGGGCAGGGATGTTTGCTACCGGTTCTCTGAACCACCCGCCACCATCGTTACTGGATCAGGCGATCCGGTCTGAACCTGGAGCATTTCACCCCTGATTGATATGGATTAAGGATTGGATGGAATTAAAAAATAAAAGAATTTTAGCATTAGAGGGTATGATCTACAAAGAGGGTGGCATGCTTTCCTGTGGGAGGGAAAAAGTAGACAGCATGGATATTTTTCAAAGGCATTTAATTAGGGAAGCACTACTACAGACATGGCAAGAGATAAAAAAGAACCATTATGATAAAATTCTGGAATGGTTATCCACTATGGAGGCACTAATTTATAAGTCATAAGTCATAAGTTTATTTTGTCAAGCATATATAAGATAACAGGTGAAAGTATAAACATAATTTGAATACATGAAAAGAGTAAGTAAAAAGAAATATTAGGACAGGGACGGTAGGCACGCTGGTGCACTTATGCACGCCCCTTACAGACCTCTTAAGAATGGGGTGAGGTCAACAGTAGACAGTTTAAGGTTAAAGTTTTGGGGGTTTGGGGAAGAAACTACAGAGTCAGGTAGTGCATTCCAGGCATTGATCACTCTGTTACTGAAGTCATATTTTCTGCAATCGAGTTTGGAATGGTTTATCTTGGGTTTGTATCTATTATTTGCTCATGTATTGTTGTGGTTGAAGCTGAAGTAGTCATTGACAGGAAGTATATTGTGGCAGATAATTTTATTGTGGCAGATAAGGTAGTTCTAAGTTGTCTAAGCCTGAAATTTGAAGTCTGGTGGCATAAGGTATTTTATTGAGGTTAGAAGAATGGAGGACTCTTCTCGTAAAATATCTCTGGACTCTCTCGATTGTATTTATGTCTGATATGCAGTGTGTGTTCCAGACAGATGAGCTGTATTCAAGAATTGGTATCATTTACCCAAACGCTTTAGATATTGGTAAAATGAAAAGATACGAAGATTTGTTAAATAATTAAGGGGAACTAAGAACAAGGCACAGAAGACAAATTGATAAAAAAAATCTACAACTATTTATTAAGATACAAATTGGAAGAAGAGGTAGTCAAAGAAAACATTATAATTTGAGTGAAAAATTTTGGATATTCAATATTCCAATATTGAATTAGATAAGTGGGAGAAATTATGGAATACAGATTATAAATTAACAAAGTCTGTACCCTATAAAGAAAACGTGTATAAAATGTTTTATAGGTGGCATCTGCCACCAGCCAGATTAGCAAAGATGTTTCCTAATACTTCACCACTATGTTCAAAATGTAAACACCAAAAGGGAACATATTATCACATGTGGTGGTCCTGTCATAAGGTGAAACCATAGTGGCAAAAAATCAAAACACAAATAGAAGAAATTATAAATCAACACATAGAAATGAGGCCAGAAACTTTCTTACTGGGAATAATTTCAGGGTCATATGAAAAAGAAATACGATATTTAATCATTCACCTAATTACAGCAGCATGAGTGTAAACTGGAAAAATAACAATATACCATCAGAAGGCAATGTGATTAGAAAAATTATGGAGTGTGCGGAAATGGATAAGCTTACGAAGGAGATACAAGAAAAAGAAGAAACAGAATATTACCTAATCCGGGAGAGATGGTATAAATGGTTGGAAGAAAAGGGAAAAAAGGACAAGGGAAGACTAAATAACAGTTGAATTAGGTGGAGAAATAGAGGAATAAAAGGGAAGAAATAAAAAATGCGGAAAGGAAATTGGGTACCAGTTTTATGTCAAATGTAAATAAAACAATTAGAATAATATCATACATTATAATGGTATATATATACTATACATTAGAAATATATGTATAAAGGATATACTAAGATAAGAGAGAGAAAATATATATGGATTACCGATGCGAAACTATTGAAAAGGAGAAAGTGTTAACATCACTTTTTTTTTAAAAAAAACTCTGTTTAATAAAAAATATTTTTTTTAAAAAAAACTCGTGTTTGGCAACATTCAAATCCACATCCTTCTCAGGCACAATCCAAATTTATTTCTTTTCATCCCATCTTTATTATTTTTTAATTAATAATAAAATAATAAACAAAGCTACAAATACTGTATGCGCCTTCCTCCTTCCATTTTTTCCCACCGCAAACGCCCCCTCCTCCCCCATGAGGTGGATTGGACTGAGAGAGAGAGAGAGCGAGAGCGAGTAGCTCAAGGAAAGTAGCCCAGCCAGCTTTCTTTCCTAGGGTGGGCTAGAACTCATGGTCTCCCATTTTCTAATCTGGTGCCTTAACTAGGAGACCAACTTACTATCTGTATCATGCGTCCTCCTTCTTCGGTTTCTTTCCCTGTAACTCTTCAATTCCCCCCCCTCCCCATTTACATTAATGCTCGAATTCATGCAAAAGGCGAAGCTTGGATCATTCCATCCCGATTTTACCACAGTCGTGTTTTGTCAAAAGAACCAGGAAACTGCTCGCTTGTTTGCCATCTTGGCTTCCCTCCCCCCCCAGCAGCCCCTCAGAGAGCCAGGAAGCATCTTCAGAAAGCAAGCAAGCAAATAAGGGATCCTTCTGTTTTGATGGAATCTGAGCAGGATCCTTTCTCCAGCCCCACTACCCGCTGTACCCTACTACCTTTTACACAGCTTACCAGTATAGAGCAAACTAAGGCAGCCACACCCAAAGGTAGACAACAGCAGAGCATAGTGAAGATGGAGTAGGCCAGGTAGTCAGGTGCCTTGGTGTATTGAACAGGTTGAAGTATTGGTTCTTCCTTTGGTTCTTGGACAACCATGGCATTATAAAGATGGCTTGGCATAGGAGGTTGAACAATTATGGGGGCAGCTGGTTGAACCGGAGGCTGCACTGCATCAGAATAAGCGGGTGGTAGATTCTGGGGGTTCAGCATGTTGTCTGCGATCTTTTCATAACTTGTTGCATTATTCATTGTGCGAGTCGTCCCTTTTCTCTTCTCCCGGGGGCTGTTCTCAAAAGGCTGTTTCTGCTCTTGTCTTAGCTCTCTAAAATCGGTCCTTTCTTCACAAGGGCTCTTCTTTCCAGTTGCTCGTCCTCTCTTCCAACAGGAACTAAGTGCCTTTCAATACTAGCTGTTTTGTTCCACCTCTTTGCTTAATGATTCATTTGTCGCTCTGATTTAAGACGATGGCGGCTGAACGGGGATCCACAGCCGAGGAAGGATGTGGGTGAAATAAGAAGACAAGCATAAAACAATTGTAGTTTATCTAGAATGTGGCCAACCTTTTGAGCCACAGAACACATTTCTTGGCAGCAAAGAGCTCTAAGTTAACTTTTACTCCCTCTTGTCACCTGTGCAAACAAGCTCAGTAAATCCCTTCCCTACTTTCATCTCTTTCTTTCTCCGCCCCCTCTCTCTCTTTCCCCCCCTCTGTCTTTCTCTCTTCACACACACAGACACCCACACCCCCCACACACAGAGAGCTAGTCCTCGACTTACGACCACAATCGAGTCCAAAATTTTAATTGTGAAGTGAGACATTTGTTAAGTGAGTTTTGCCCCATTTTATGATCTTTCTCGCCACAGTTGTTAAGTGAATCACTGCAGTCGGTAAGTCAGTAACACGGTTGTTCAGTGAATCTGGCTTCCCCATTAGCGACGGCCTATTTCAGCTCTTTGTGGCACGCTGGTTTATTTTACGCCGGCTCCGGATACACACTGCGATTCGTAGGACGATCGAAATTAGCGCTACAGTTCTCAGAAACGGGGCGTTTATATAGCACGCCCGTTCATTGCTTAGCTGATTACTCCGCCCCTGTTTATTTACCACACCCCTCTTTGAAGCGTAACGGCTCCACCACCGCCAACAGAGGTCCTCCATTAACGGCAGCATGTTCCGGAATATACTTCTGTGCGTCTTCAAAAAAGTGCTCCTAACTCCGCCGCAACCGATACCACCACCCCCTACCCCGCACACGTCTGCCTACACCCAGTGCTACCATCACCACGTATGTACACGTTCCCCGCTGCCTCCATTGCGCGTTAGCGGTGTCGAGCATGTGGCTTGGCTCAACAGACTTTGCTTGTGAGAAAATCACAAAAGGGATCACATGATCCTGGAAAACTGCAGCTATCATAAATATGAGTCAGTTGCCAAGCATCTGAATTTTGATCACAAGATCACGGGGACGCTGCAAAGGTCAAAACATAACTCATATTTTCCAGTGCCGTTGTAACTTTGAATGGTCACTAAATGAACTGTTGTAAGTCAAGGACTACCTATATCTACTGTATTTTTTTCTTATCATCAAAACCATAAGTCATACATTCTTTTTTCCCCTTTGTTTCATGCAAAAAGTCTTCCAGTTAGCAGAAATTGTCTTTTTTCTAATTAAGTTTTGCCATTTATGTGTATTTTCTTCTGTTCGGTCCAGGGGTGCCTTTCAGCAGGTTCTGACCAGTTCTGGAGAACCAGTAGCGGAAATTTCGAGTAGTTTGGAGAACCAGCAAATACCACCTTTGGCTGTCCCCAGAGTGGGGTGGGAATGGAGATTTTGCAATATTAATTGCAAAATTAATATTTTTAATATTAAAACATATTGTGGTATGAAGAAGCTTCTTGGAGGAGAGGTGAAATGTCTTCAGGAAAAAACAAAAGTCCAGTTGCCTTGAAGAAGCTTCTTGAATGAGAATAAGCCTTTTGAACAAACACCTTTGGGATGCTCTAAGTTAATAAATTCTTTATGTAAACTAAGTTTGGTAACATAAGGGGAGACCAAGAATTCAAGAGTATCCATTTGCCTGTTTCTGACATACAGTAAATCCCAAATAGAGGTTGGTAAGAACTGAAGAAGCTTCTTGGATGAGAAGCGAAACGTTTTCAAGGAAAAACAAATTCCAGCTGCCCTTTGAAAAAGCACCTTTGGGACAACCATGGTGATGTGAATAAAGCAGGAATTATAAGAAATAAGAAATAAGGTGAATAAAAGTAGAAATCATACAAAGTCAAATACATAAAGTCAGATACATGAACTCTAAAAGACCCTCTCTATTCACATTATTATGAAAGAGAAACGTGCTGGTTAAAAAGTATATTAAAGGCAGCTGAACCCCATTGGTAGTAATATATCTTCTAATGAGGCTTAGCTGTCACCCATCAGGAAAACTAAGAGTAGTGTTCTGGTAGATGACCGACTCTGATAATGGGAAGAAGCTAAGCAATTACATTATAGAGTTCTTCATAGTTACCTAACCTATGACCCTGTGTCAAACACACTGATTCTACACAGAACCAAAACTACAGAAATACAGCCATATGGAAGGGAAATGCATATGAAACAAAGTTACATATACTTAAGATAGAGCCATAAATTTCTGCATTTGACCATTACAGCTTTTAAAGGAAAGTTGTAAACTATGAAGTGATGGGTTAGCAAAGTTATTATCTAACATATATGGTTTTATAATTAGTAAAGTGTAATGTATGGTGAAGTATATTGTATGTAATGATTTTATAATTAGTAAAGTGTAATGTATGGTTTTATAATTAGTAAAGTATATTGTATGTAATGGTTTTATAATAAGTAAAGTATAATGGAAGCATAACATGATTATAATGTAACGGAACTATGTGACCATATATGGAGAATGAATGAGCTCATTGAATCCTGTGTCTTAGAAATGTATAAAAACAAGGAAATCATAATCATTCTTTGTTCAGATTTTCTGGAACCAAAATTGCACTGAACCTTTGCGCAAATAAATGTATCTGTCTGACCCAGGAAGGTTTTTCAGTCTTTCCTTTCTATAACAATGGCCTGGATGACTGAGAATCTCTGAAGACATTTAACTTAGAGAGCTGACAGGGGAAAGCTGGTGAGGCAAGAGCCAGGAGGCTAAGGGAGGTTTTCTAGAGCACCACATGCCTGTCTCTTCTAAGTACATACATTCATTGACTGGTATTTCCCAACGTTGTTAACTTCCAAGCATTGATGCAAGGATCAGTTTAGGATTCTCAGCAATAGCGATTCAGAAATTCTGGGAATGGAAGGCCACACATCTTGAAGGTCAGAGTTAATGTTCCCACTAGATTTGTCTAGCATGTGTTCGGCAGAATTGTCTTCTCTTTTTCAGGGCCTCCTCCCAGGGGTTAAATGCTCCCGGTTTGGACCGGTTCGGCTGAATCTGTAGCGATGATGGTCGGTGGTTCGGAGAACTGGTAGCGATGGCGGTGCAAGGCTCCACACACCCACCCGGTCATCATTACTTCCTGGTTTTAACCAGGAAGTAAACTATTTTTTACCCTCTGTGCATGCACAGAAGGGTTTGCACACATGCAGAGGGACCAAGCACGCATGTGCGTGGCGTGTGCACTTCCGAACTGGTTGGAAAGGTAAGTAGATTTCACCCCTGCCTCCTTCCATTTGAATATCATGGGTAATATGACCCTTTGTCAAAGTTTGGGTTAAAGAGAATGCAATCTAACTTTAGTCCGTACTGTACATATTTACACAAACGCATACACACGCACAGCTCAATAACAACAGGTTAAAATGGAAATTATATTAATATGGAAAAAGGTGCAAAGGCAAGATGGAGACTACTCTTATTATATGAGACAGATAAATGTGCATGTTCGTAAGAGGAGCCATCATGAGCAGGAAGTCACACATAGCCAAACAGAGGTAACCGCAGACATAATGGCAGGAAACTTAGGTTTGCAAGACATCTGTGACCTATTTTAGTGATGGGGCACAAGTTTTTTAGCTTCTATAGTATAGCAACAAGGGGGGGGGGCAGCTGAGATAGGAGGCTGTCAATCCTGTAACCAATCCTAAGATGTCAAATGTATGTATAAAAGTAACTGCATCAGAACCCCTCAGGGTTCAGATTTTGCTTCTTGTGTTGCTACTGAACCTTGCGCAATAAACCTTTTCTGTTTGACCCCGGAATTCCTTGTCAGTTCTTTGAATTCCATAACAATATATTTTCTGGAAATTGGTAGAACCATATTTTCCCTCAAAGATCCATCACAGACTAATCTGTGCAATATTTAGAAAAACAAAATATGCCTCGGGTCTCTGAGGGTATGTTGAAATGGTAGCAGCCAAGACAGCAGTGGTTTTAATCAAGCGTCCATGAGGCAGAAATTGGGGGATGCTAGTTCATTCAAGGTTGACTCAGCCTCCCATCCTTCCAAGGTCGGTAAAATGAGGACCCAATATGCTGTGGCTCTGTGAACCGCTTAGAGAGGGCTGTAAAAAGCACTGTGAAGCGGTATATAAGTCTAAGTGCTATTGCTGTCCAGGCTTTGGAAATTACACAGAAGCGTTCTTTGTCTTTGTTTTTTGTTTTTTTTTTTTAAATTTGATTTATATGCCACCCTTCTCCGGAGACTCAGGGCGGCTTACAAGGCGCTAAGCAATAGCCTTCATACTTTTTGTATATTTTATACAAAGTCAGCTTATTGCCCCCACAAACTGGTCCTCAATTTACCTACCTTAGAAAGGATGGAAGGCTGAGTCAACCTTGAGCCTTGGTGAGATTCGAACCTGCAATAATTGCAGGCAGCTGATGTTAATAACAGGGTGCTTTAGACCACTGTACTATCAAGGCACTGTACTATCAAGGTTTCCTTTCAAGGAACACTCAGATGCACAAAGTTCAGACACAGAGCATTATAAAAAGCATACTGCTGGGAGATGCTCATTGGCTATCAAATACTGAAGCAAGGGCCTTTTGTATAAAGCAGGGCTGGGGAACGGCGGCCCTTTTATGACTTGCGGACTTCAACTCCCAGAATTCCCGAGCCAGCCTTCTGGGAGTTGAAGTCCACAAGTCATAAAGGGGCCATCGTTCCCCACCCCTGGTTTAAAGAATCTTGCCAGAATACAGACATATGAGCCAGGGGTGGGTTCTATTTTTTTTTAACACCGGTTCTGTGGGCGTGGCTTATTTTGTGGGCATGGCTTGATGGTCATGTGACAATTCTTTAGGATTCAGCAGAGGGACTGGTCTACCGGGCTTTTAACTGCTTGTAGAGCTGTACCGATCTACTCATTTATTTTTGCAGGCACTGATCTACTCATGTATTTTTGCAGGCACTGGTCTACCCATTTATTTTTGCAGGCACTGATCTACTCATGTATTTTTGCAGGCACTGGTCTACTCATGTATTTTTGCAGGCACTGATCTACTCATGTATTTTTGCAGGCACTGATCTACTCATGTATTTTTGCAGGCACTGGTCTACTCATGTATTTTTGCAGGCACTGATCTACTTATGTATTTTTGCAGGCACTGATCTACTCATGTATTTTTGCAAGCACTGGTCTACCCATTTATTTTTGCAGGCACTGATCTACTCATGTA
>WNWU01000046.1:5675015-5691335 GCA_012654045.1 Ptyas mucosa | reverse complement strand
TCTCCTTTTCTCTCCCTCTCCCCCTTTCTCTTTCTCTCCCTCTCTCCATTTCTCTCTCTCTCTCCCTCTCTCCCTCCCTCTATCTCTCTCTCTCTCCCTCTCTCCTTAGCATAAGTTGCCTTTGCAGTGGTCTAATTTCAGTGACAAAAGACAATGAATGTTAGTCCTTCATATCTTCCTTGTCTGTTAGCTTCCATTTTTATATTAGATCCTATAACCAAAGCTTCTCTTTTTGCAAGTAACATTATGTTCTCCCCACCCTCTTTCTCTCCTCCCCCGCTCCCAGTGCTCACCTGTATTGAGAAAACCAAGGCAGTGACACCTAGGGGTAGAAAGCAGCAAAGCATGGTGAAGATGGAGTAGGCCAAAAAATCAGGCTCTTTAGTTGGCTGGGATGGGGTGATGATTATAGTTTGCTGAGGTTGAGCAAACAGACCTGGAATGGATCCTGCATCAGGGGATATATAAAAAGTTTGGTATGGGGGTGGCATGGCAGAAGGCCCTGTATTATCCATAGGGTATGGTGGTCCAGCAGGATAGTTCAGAGCAGGAACTGAAAGGGGCTCCTTTCCTGAGTATGGTGGCGAATCCATAGCATCAGATTTTGTGTTTCCTGGTTCTCCTTCTTCAGTCAACCAATCAATAATATTTACTCAATCGATGACCAGCAAAGCTCCTTCCTCACTTCTCCACACTCCAGGACCTCAGCTGCTGATGGAAGACTGTTGTGTTTTCCACCGTCAGACGTTTCTAGTGGAACTATTAGAATTTGCTCTTATTCTTCAGTAGAATTGTTTTCCAGTGACTTCCAGTTCCAGGTGGTAAGTAAATAAAATGAAGAATTAGACAATGAATAACCCAGCTAGATTAATACTAGGTGTGGCATCTAGAAAAGGGGGATGACCTCGCTCAACAGCTGTAATCTTATTTCTTCTGTGTGATAAGGAAACATGTATCCATTTTGTTTTCCAGTGACCTTCTTGGTAAGTTGTCTAAATAATTTCTCACCATGATGTTCATCATTTCACACAGCTCACGTTAGGGAGAAGTAGGTGTTTAGCAGTTTGCTGGGCACAAATAGCCTTTCAAAAGTCTCATCAAAATTGTTGGGCGAGGAAGTGTGTGAATTCTTCTCTTTATCTTCTCCAGGTATAATTGGAGTCCCTCAGGATTTTCAGTGGAGATGTTCTCTTTGCCACACTGCAGAACTTCGGCAGGGATGTTATCTTTCCTGGGTGCCTTGCCAGAGGCAAGGGAATCCAGGGCCACGTTTAGTTCTTCTAAAGTTGGTTCACTATCAAGCTCCTCCAAGACAGGCAGGCACTCAATGTTATTTAATGCTTCTTCAGTTACCACGTTTTCTCTGGGGTATAAATGTTGCACCCAGCATGCCATCTGCTGTGTTCGGTCCTGGATAACCTTCCCTGTAGCAGACTTCAGAAGGGCAGATTTCTTCTGTGTTGGACCTAAGGCCTGCTTGATGCCATCATACATCCCCTTGATGTTGCTATCTGGATCCGCGAGCAAAGCTGCAGCCAATAGTCATTAGCACATCTCCTAGTGATCTGTTGGACTTTGCTACGAGCAGCTCACTGCGGTTGCGCTCACTGGAGCAGGCTTTATATGCCTTGGCCTTTTTAGTCACACCAGATGCTGTTTTAGGACCTCTTTCCAGAGCATGATGCCAAAGTCTTTTGAGACTGAAGGTTGCCAATGATTCGGGATTTTACTCTGCTGGTCATTGTCAACTATAGGGGGCGGTGCTCATCTCTGCCATTGGGCCAGCGCTGTTTGAAGACTTTTCTCTGGCCAGCATGATATCATGGAACGCTGTTACCTTCCCACTGAAATGGTACCTATTTATCTACTTGTATTTGCATACTTTCAAACTGCTAGGTTGGCAGGAGCTGGAGCAAGGAACAGGAGCTCATCCCATCGTGTGGCACTCGGGTCTCGAACCTGGGCTGCAGGGTTGCCAGCCAACAAGCCCAGCACCTTAATCATTGAGCCAGCTCCCTACCCTGTACAAGCTCAATACTCCTTTGAAAATTCATTTGCAAGAAAGAAATTACACGAGGTAGTAAGTCTTTTGTGATTCCTTAGGAGCAAAGAACAACAACAACAACAAAAATAGCAGACATTCATTGACTGGAATTCATCTAATTCCCAAGGGAAGTGGAGTTTCTGTGAACCATTTTGTTATCAGGGAAAGAATGACATGAAGCTCTAGGCACAGTATATCACTCAATGTTTCGCCCACATGGCTTGTTTATAAACCTGTCCTTGGAAGAAATATGGAAGCTTTTGATGTTCTGGTGGAACAATGCTTTGTTTCTGACTACTTGGCTGCTTGAAGGTCACAACAGGACCCATTAAATTAATCCGCAGTTCCTCTTTTTCTATCTATGGAAAGGTTTAGAGATGAAAAGCAGCAGTCACCATGAATTGCAATGATGGGGAAGGCGCTGCTCAAGAGGTGGCCTTCACACAAGTATCTGAAACAATAAGGGGAGGTCGTATCTCTGTTGCAAAGATTCTGTGACATGGAAGGAAAGAAAGCTATTTTTACGATCACTTACAGTATAGGGTGCAAATGTGTGACATACATTAGAAATAGTTCTCCACTGACATCAGAGCAGGTTTCGCAACCTCCTTCTCTAAATGATATATGTATGTGCTTATTCAAAGTCCTTTGTCTTCTGCTAATGATTAATCTAGCCTATCCTGGTCAACTTATTCCATGTTCCATATAATTTCAAGCTTTCTTAATAAAGGAAGATTGAATTGAAGCATGGCTTAATACTTTCGTTGACCCTTCCAACTTAATAGTTTTATCATTCTAAACCAGAGGTGTCAAACTCGATTTCATTGAGTCTTGGATAGTACAGTGGTCTAAAGCACCCTGTTATTAACACCAGCTGCCTGAAATTATTGCAGGTTCGAATCTCACCAAGACTCAAGGTTGACTCAGCCTTCCATCCTTTCTAAGGTAGGTAAATTGAGGACCCAGTTTGTGGGGGCAATAAGCTGACTTTGTATAAATATACAAAAGTATGAAGGCTATTGCTTAGCGCACTGTAAGCCGCCCTGAGTCTCCGGAGAAGGGCGGCATATAAATCAAATTTAAAAAAAATATTGAGGGCCGCATCAGGGTTGGATTTGACCTCGGAGGTGGGGGAGGGGGGCATGGCCAGGGTGGGCACGGCCAGCTTGATGTCACTTGTGTCGGGGCGCATGTGATGGCCTGAGAGCTCTGCCAACAAAAACGGATTCCTGAACTCAGTTTTCAGCCATGACGGCCTCCTGCAGCCCTCTGCCAGCCAAAACGAAGCTGGGGAGGGGGGCGTACAGCCCTTCTGGCCCCCATTATCGGTGGCAATGGCCTCCTGTAGTCCTCTGCCAGTGGCCCCTCCGAGCTCCATTTTCACTGGCAGAGGCACTGAGGGCCAGTCCTTCGCTCTTTTCATGACGGCCCCATGAGCCAGATCTAAGCATCCCACAGGCTGGATCTGGCCCCCGGATCTTGCGTTTGACACCCCTGTTCTAAGCCAAGGTTTCTCAACTTTGGCAACTTTAAGATATGTGGACTTCAACTCCCAGAATTCCCCAGCTGGCATGCTCTAAGCTATAGTCCAACTTCAAAGTAGGGAAAGGAGAAAGGAAAGGAAACGGCCCTTACATAAAATCCATATTTTTCCATTGGAGGAAATAATAGTGAAGAGGGAGTTGAAACAAAATCTAAGGAAATCTATTTATGTCTTCTGTAAATGAATTTCCTCTACCTGCTTAATAGCCAAGGAATTGTTTGTTAGTTGGCAAATGTTCTTCAGCTGCCTACTTATTTCCTGGTAAGTAAACTATATCCGACATGCATAAATTCAGGTGAACAATAGCTTATAGCAACAAACTTGAGTTTTTTCTATCTGTTAGACTAGAATGAGCTGGAAGGGACCTTGGAGATCTTCTAGTCCAGCCCCCTGCTCAAGCAGGAGAACCTATACCATTTCAGATAAGTGACTGTCTAGACTCTTCTTAAAACCATCAAGTGATGGAGCGCCCACAATTTCTGGAGGCAAGGTGTTCCACTGGTTAATTGTCTTCACTGTTAGAAAGTTTCTCCTTAATTCCAGGTTGCTTCTCTCCTTAGTTAGTTTCCATCCATTGTTTCTTGTCCTGCCCTCTCATGCTTTGGAGAATAGTTTGACCCACTCTTCTTTGCGGCAACCCCTCAAATACTGGAACACTGCTACCATGTCATTCCTAAGTCTTCTTTTCTTTAGACTAGCCAAACCCAAATCCTGCAGCCATTCTTCATATGTTTTAGTAGTCATCTGGATTTCTGTAGTTCAGATATAGCAGTCCTGCAAGCTGAGCTGGGGATTTGAACTGGGTCACTTCATTAGATTCCATGAGTTGGTCTCATCTGTTCAGTTTCTGTGTCCCAATCATAGGAACAGTCCCTGGCCTTATCCATGAGTGGGACCTTAATCACTGGCCTTCAGAAATGGAGAAATGTTTGGCTCACTCATGGAAAGTTCATCTTGAAGAACGCAGCTTTATCCCTCTTCCTCAAGTTAGAAATGTGTTAATACAAACTGAATTGCCTTGCAAAATCTAAACAAAGGCAATCTGTAGTGACTTTGGGTGGGTGGGGAATTTTTGCTAAGGCCTCTCATTAATCGTTGTGTCCATGATCCAAACAAACGGCAGAAGAGAAGGATCTGAGAAGAGCAATGATTTAGCAGCCTCTTTTTATGGTATTTTTCAGCCACCCCAGCTCTTCCCTTTGTTTACTTTTATGAGGAGCTTAAATCACCGAAAGGCTGATAGGCAAAGTAAACAACCCTAGAAAGAATTTCAACCACAGTTTATCTATCCTAATGTGGTGTCATGCTATGGTTATTTTAACTGATGTCAGGAATCAGTTAAGAATTATAGCTACCCAATGGGCCTATAATAACAAGATCTGTCACCCCTTTCAAGGTAGACCAGACCAGGAAATTAAAATTATGAATGCTAACATTTATTATAAGGTTATAGTAGCTGAACCTTGTAAATCTGAATGTGCCTCCCCTCTTCCTCCCTTTGTGTTCAAGAGAAGTAGGGAAGGTCTTGTCTGAGATGCTTTATGAAACTACATTTCAGAATGTACCCTCGGGCTCAAATTTCTTTTATCTGCCCATTGTCTTGTTTGAGGATGTTCTTTCTCTTCTTCTTTTGGTTGGCACAATATAAAAAAAGATGTTGAGATTCTAGAAAGAGTCCAGAGAAGAGCAACAAAGATGATCAGGGGTCTGGAGGCTAAAACATATGAAGAACGGTTGCAGGAATTGGATATGTCTAGTTTCATGAAAAGAAGGACCAGGGATTGACATGAATAGATAGATCGATAGAATTCCTTATTGGCCAAGTATGATTGGACACCCAAGGAATTTCTCTTGGTGCATATGCTCTCAGTGCACATAAAAGAAAAGATACAACACTTAATGATAGTCAAAGGGGTACAAATAAGCAATCAAATCATATTAGGAAACAATCAATATAAATCGTAAGGATACAAGCAACAAAGTTACAGTCATAAGTGGGAGGAGATGGGTGGTGGGAATGATGAGAAGATTAATAGTAGCGCAGACTTAGTGAATAGTTACTTTGACAGTGTTGAGGGAATTATTTGTTTAGAAGAGTGATGGGGTTCGGGAAAAAACTGTTCTTGTGTCTAGTTGTTCTGCTGTGCAGTGCTCTATAGCATCCTTTTGAGGGTAGGAGTTGAAACAGTTTATGTCCAGGATATGAGGGGTCTGTAAATATTTTCACAGCCCTCTTTTTGACTCAGGCAGTATACAGGTCCTCAATGAGAGGCAGGTTGGTAGCCATGGTTTTTTCTGCAGTTTTAATTATCCTCTGAAGTCTGTGTCTGTCTTGTTGGGTTGCAGAACCAAACCAGACAGTTATAGAGGTGCAGATGATAGCAGTGTTCCAACATCTAAGGGGCTGCCACAAAGAAGAGGGGGACAACCTACTCTCCATAGCACCTGAAGGCAGGACAAGAAGCAATGGATCTGGAATGGAAACTAATCAAGGAGAGAGCCAACCTAGAACTAAGGAGGAATTTCCTGACAGTTGGAGTACCCACAACTTCCACTGTTTAATTGTTTTAACTGTGGAAGTTGTGTGAATGCTCCAACACTGGAAGTTTTTAAGAAGATGTTGGATAACCATTTGTCTGAAGTGGTGTAGGGTTTCCTGCCTAGGCAGGGGTTGGACTAGAAGACCTCCAAGGTCCCTTCCAACTCTGCTATTCTGTTATTCTTACAGCCCATTACAGAATTTTACAGATCTGATGTATTTTGTTTTCTGCACCTTCTTATAGTTCAGCAAGTTAAGGAGGTGTCTGACTTGCCTGTGAATGTGATCTGGATGTTCTCAGTTTGGACAATGTTTTGCCTCTTGTCCCCTTGGTAATGCAGCTTGCATATCTCCATCTCTGTCAAACTCAATTTCCTTAATACTGTACATGTATTCACCATTCCGTTATTACAGCTACAATAAATAGGAAGCCTACCAGAGCTGTCAGGAAAGAGAGATAGCGAAATCTAGTGGCCATCTGGAATTTTGCTGGCAGCTGTATCTTTATTAAGAACATCAATTGAGTCAGCTTATCTACAAGATGTCCTCCTCCCCTTCTTTTAATCCATTGAACCCCAAATGGAGCACTATGGGTGGAAGTTTCAATGGGTGGAAACTAATCAAGGAGAAAAGCAACCTAGAATTAAGGAGAAATTTCCTGACAGTTAGAACAATTAATCAGCGGAATAACTTGCCTCCAGAAGCTGTAAATTCTCCAACACTGGATGATTTTAAGAAGAGGTTGGATAACCATTTGTCTGAAGTGGTGTTGGGTTTCCTGCCTAAGCAGGGGGTTGGACTAGAAGACCTCCAATGTCCCTTCTAACTCCTATTCTATTCTATTCTATTCTATTCTATTCTATTCTATTCTATTCTATTCTATTCTATTCTATTCTATTCTATTCTATTCTATTCTATTCCATTCCATTCCATTCCATTCCATTCCATTCCATTCCACTCCACTCCACTCCACTCCACTCCACTCCACTCCACTCCACTCCACTCCATTCTTGTTTCTCAGCCTTAGCAAATTTAAGATGTATGGACTTCAACTCCCAGAACTCCCACTGGCTGGGGAATTCTGGGAATTGAAGTCCACACATTTTAAAGTTCCCAAGGTTGAGAAACCCTGCACTGGAGCTTCACTAGCGGTACTGTTCAAACACATCAGCATTGGCAGAATTCACGAGCAGAGTAATTGAAGCTGATTCTTGGATGCTAGGAAATTGCACAAGGGAGAGCTGGCTTTCAGCCAAGGATGGAATAAATCTTTTCTTCAGCTAAATGTAGTGAACATTTGCCATGCTCCTTTATGGCGCCAGAGTCAGAAATAAAAAAACTCCTTTCCTGACTCACAGATCACCTGTTCTAACGGCTAGACATAACTCTTTCTTCCAATCCCAAGGATCTGGCCTCAGTTTTATCCAGCTGCCCTTTGCCAACTGTGAAGTTCCCTCTCCCCAGATTTGCGACACCTTGTCTCCTTCCACGGGGCTGGGCGGCGGGGGGAGGGGATATGAAAGTTTAAATAATGTACATCATGTTGAGCTTTGTTTTCTCTTTCCCAGACCTCACCCACTTCTAGAGGCTCTGTCCTTCACGGATGCTTTGGGGTAAGCTGAGGAGGCCATGCATCGGAGCAGGAAATGGGGACATTTTTAGAAGTATTATTTTTAGCTGCTGAGTTATGGAATGGTGGAATGAGACCTTAGACTTTGCCTTATAAACAGCACGGTTCTTAATGCCATCCAGAAAAAAATGGCAAACTTGGTGAGAGAGACTAGCAATAGCAACAGCACTTCTTAGACTTATATATTGCTTCATAGTGCTTTAAAGCACCCTCTAAGCAGTTTACAGAGTCAGCATATTGCCCCCAACAATCTGGGTCCTCATTTTACCAACTTCGGAAGCAGGGCCGTCTTAACAGCATTATGGACCCCGGGCAAAGCAGTGTACTGGGGCCCAGTGGTGAAATCTGAACCGGTTTGCTACCGGTTCACTGGCTGCACATGTGCACTGTGCGACAAGCGTATGCTGCATGCACATACACAGTATGCACCAAAAGGAGGCTTGGGAAGGTAAGTAGAACAGCAAGGAGGGGATCAGCTGTGCCGCACGATTTAGCTTTGCTAGAAAGCAAGATGCTGTCTAGCAAAGCTAAACCGCGCGGCACAGCTGATCATCAGAAATACCGATTCACAGGAACTGGTAGCTTTTTTAAACTACCAGTTCACCCAAACCGGTTGTTTTTTAAACTACCAGTTCAATCAAACCGGTAGCTAACTGGTTTGATTGGTAGTTTTTATCACTACCGGTTTGCCCGAACCAGAGTGAACTGGTAGCATTTCACCTCTGCTGGGGCCCCTAAGACTCACAGGAATAAAAATGTAAATGGTTGATAAAATGAAACATATATTTATTTTATTGGCACTTTCAACAAACTCGGTGTTGAAACATTAAAAACATGCTGTGCAGCAACAACTAATCAACATGATGAACATTTGAACGATACACGAGGCTTGAAAAACACAGTAATACTCAGTAAGCCACGCAGTTGCTGTATTTATATGATACAAGGTGCATTGAAGGGCTAACATACACAGATTAGTATGGGGGCCCCTATGCTCGTGGGGCCCACCAGCAAGTGCCCATCAGGCCCATGCATTAAGGCTGTTTAGAAGGATGGCTGGCTGAGTCAATCTTGAGCCGGTCAGGATCAAACTCCTAGCAACGGGCAGAGTTAGCCTGAATGAACTACCAACCCATCATTATGGCCAAAGTGCTGAAAAAAGGCGTACGAAAGGAGTGATAGAGCAGAAAGTGGGGATGAAGAGAGAACACCATTCGGGATAAAAGCCCAATTCATTGATGGATTTAAAGGTCTACCGTTCTGGCAAATGATCCCTGCAGGAATAAAATGGGAACAAAGAATACTGTTGAAATTATGAGCCACAAGGAAAGTGGGTAGAATAAGTTTGCTGGGATTGGATCTTAATGGATTTTGCTTCATGAAATTATTATTGTTCTTTTATAGTTATTAAACTTCTAGCTCTGAGCAACATAGTGGACATTTTCTAAAAGAGAAGTTGTGTTAATGGTTTATGGTCATGAAATAAGATCATTAACTTATTGGAGGAGCTGAGGTGGCGCAGTGGTTAGAGTGCAGTCCTGCAGGCTACTTCTGCTGTCTGCCGGCTGCCTGCAATTTGGCAGGTCGAACCTCACCAGGCTCATGGTTGACTCAGCCTTCCATCCTTCCAAGGTGGGTAAAATGAAAACCCAGATTGTTTGGGGCAATAGGCTGACTCTGTAAGCTCCTTAGAGAAGGCTGTAAAGCAGGGGTGAAATGCTCCTGGTTCGGACCGGATTGCCCGATCCGGTAGCAATGGTGGCAGGTGGTTCAGAGAACCAGTAGCAAAAATCCCTGCCCCCCCATGCCCAGCTGAGCCGCGCGATCATCAGAGGCTTTTTTTTTACTTTTAAAAGCATTGTAGAAAAAATGCTTTTAAAAGTAAAAAAAAAGAAAGTTGGCCACACCTACCCAGTCACATTACTCCCCCCCCCCCAAGCCACACCCACAGAACCGGTAGTAACAAATTTTACATTTCACCACTGCTGTAAAGCACGGTGAAGCGGTATATAAGTCTAAGTGCTATTGCTATTGCTATTATCCCTTTTTCATATAGTTGTCGCCCGCCAGGGCCTGCGCAGATTGTGGCCGATCCCAACGATGAGGAGGCTGGTGTGGTGTTGCGCCAGCAGCCTGTGCAGCCGGTGCTTGAGTCGGACAGTGAGGAGACTGAAGAGGATGTGGTGCCAGAGGCAGAGACTCAGCCAGGGCCTCCAGAACCTCCAGAGGCTCCTTCAAGTGAAGAGAGTGAAATGGAGGAGCCTCTCCTCAATGCTCGAGCATGCAGGGCTGCCAAAAGGCAGGAGTGGCTACTCAGGAGGTGGAGGTCTCCTCGAGAGTAAGGCTTGGGGCTAATTGGCCATTCCCTTAGCCTATTTAAGTTTGCACACAGCTGGCAAATGTTGCTGGAAACAACGTTTGGTCCTACACAGAGCATTTTGAGAGTGAGTTTTTTGTTACAACTTGGTTTCTGGACCGATTGCCAACCCTTGTTGGACTTGGTTTAATCTCTGTAATTCATAGCAGACTGATAAGGACATTTGTGGTTAAAGCCTGCATTTTGAAAGGGGTGTTTGTATTAAACAGAGTTTTTGGAGCTGTGTGTGTGCTACACTTGTGGGACCTGTAGCTGGGGCAGAGCACATATACTGTATACAAGCAAAGTCCATGATCGGGAGTGTATATTAGATAGTGAATTGTAATTACAGCTAATGGTAAAGTAATATGCTTATACAAGTCACCAAAGAGCTATATTTAGAAAGTTGGCATTGCATGGAAAAAACACATTGCTTTAATACAGATGCTGCATTGTCTAGAGTAGAGGATTGGTCTTGAGGCTAATGAGGTACGGTGTGAATGTTTTGAAGCAACTGTCTCCACTGGGAATTCCTTTTGAATAATTAGATTTTTTTTTTTAAAAAAAGGGAAATGCTGGATGTCTTCCCCCCACTCCCCCTCACGACAAAAAACAGTGAAGTCCTTAAAGATTAATTTGACTCTGTATCTTGGGACTTCATTGACTATTAATGGTTGACAAACATGTCATGTACATGGTGTACAGACCAGTAGCACAACAATTGTCCCTCACCTATCATTTATCACCCAGTCTGACCCTTAACCCTACTGCTGTTGCATCACACTGAAGAAAGAGAAAAAAATAAATCAGAATGGAGGGAAGGCATAAGATTAAACAAAAACCGGAGAGATCAGAGCTTCAAAGAATGTTCATTACCCATGGTTCCAGGTAATTTGTTTCCAGATCCTAACTGAAATCCTTCAGAGCAATCAAGCATTACGTCATTCAGGCTAATGATTAACAATCAAAGAAAAAAATTTTTAAACCCCCGGAGATGTCAACACAAGTGTTTGAATAACCAAGCAAGCAAAACTTGGCAGATGATCTTAGAATATAGAATAAAGAGTTGGAAGGGACCTTGGAGGTCTTCTAGTCCAACCCCCTGCTCAGGCAGGAAACCCTACACCACTTCAGACCAATGGTTGTCCAATCTCTTCTTAAAAACTTCCAGTGTTGGAGCATTCACAACTTCTGGAGGCAAGTTGTTCCACTGATTAATTGTTCTAACTGTCAAGAAAGTTCTCCTTAGTTCTAAGTTGCTTCTCTCCTTAATTAGTTTCCACCCATTGCTTCTTGTCCTGCCTTCAGGTGCTTTGGAGAATAGCTTGACTCCCTCTTCTTTGCGGCAGCCCCTGAGATATTGGAACACTGCTATCATGTCTCCCCTGATCCTTCTTTTCATTAAACCAGACATACCCAGTTCCTGCAACCGTTCTTCATATGTTTTAGCCTCCAGCCTCATCTTCAAGGATCTCTGCAGATTTAGGGGATTTCTTGATGCTTCTTGGTTTTGGGGAGATCCAGACTAATCTGGGGGTCTGAAGGACAAGGCTTCTGGTTTCTAATGTGGTTATTGGACACCAAGTTTATTTACAAGTTAATGTTGTTTCTTGCGTCACTGAAAATCCCTGTTACATTGTCCCTTTGCATTAGGGTGTAGTTTGTGAGATGAGACAATAGGGGACAAATACAACAGGATGTTTCTGTCTCTGGACAAAGTCCATTGTGTGCTGGATGCTTTATTAATCTTTGTTGTCCTCTGTTCAACTATCCACAGAGATGCAGATAATGGTTTTCCAACCTGACCTGACTTCCATATTAGAGTAAGTGAGTGAGTGCGCGCACTCGTGCGCGCGCGAGACCCCTCCCCTCCACCTGGAAGGGATGAGTCAGGATCCTTGCACCACAATAAACACCCATTGTTTTCCAAGTGGTTGGCTCTAGTCATTTGCATTCCCTGAGGATTTCATAAGGAATCATCCTACGTGTCTTTCAGTGAGTAGGACTGGGGTTATTTTCCCCATCCTGTGGCACTTCTTGGCTTACTTGCATCCGCAGCGTATCTTAGCAGACAATTCCCCATCTCTAAAACAGACCGATAGTTTTACAAGGAGAGATCGCAAGGCTCTTAACAGAACGTTTGCTACGTGATTAAGCCTGAGTTGTAAAGGGATCTATTAGAACATAACGACGGCTGCCAGCACAGATCGACAACTCATTATAAATCAGCTTGGTTAGAGGCCTATATTCGCAATTCATGGTTTGCTTTAACCATGTTTTGTGGAATAAACCATAGTGATCTGCTTCATGCTGAAATCTCATTTTTCAGCCATGCTGGGTAGTTGAGCTTATCTGAATGAAACAAACTGATGGTTCAGCAGGATGAGAAAACCCAGCTGTGGGTTCTATCAAGGGAGGAAAAAGTAAACATTAAATATTAAAGGTCAGTAGTAGCTTCGCCTTAACTCAGGGGTTCCCAAACTTGGCAGCTTTAAGACTTGTGGACTTTGACTCCCAGAATTCTCCAGCCAGCTATGTCGAAGTCCACAAGTCTTAAAGCTGCCAAGTTTGGGAACCGCTGCCTTAACTTAAAGCAGGTGGTTAAAAGTCTATGGAGATTCTCAGTCATCCAGGTCATGGTTGTCCCAAAGGTGCTTTTTCAGGAGTCAACCGAACTTTTCTTGTTTTATCTTTGAAGACGTTTCACTTCTCATCCGAGAAGCTTCTTCAGCTCAGACGCATCCCTCCGTTCCCCACCATCCAGCCGGAGCTGAAGAAGCTTCTTGGATGAGAAGTGAAACATCTTCAAAGAAAAAAAAAACAAGAAAAGTTCAGTTGACTCCTGAAAAAAGCACCTTTGGGGTGAAAACAGGTGGCTGCATTCAGATCCCTGGAACATCTTTTGAAAACTGCATCAGAGGTGCAAGTCTGTTCAGGGGCATCCATGTGATTGCAGCCTCACTGCACACATTGCTTGCCACACATGTAAAAAAAAGGAGTGCAGGGGAGGGTCACATACACATGCGTGGGGTGGGGGGCTGTGGGGGGCATTGAATTATGGGTGTGGGCGTGCGCGCAATCCCGCCGCGTTCCCCCTGCTTTTGGCACGCGATGGCAAAAAGGTTAGCCATCACTGGTATAGGGTTTCCTGCTTGAGCAGGGGGTTGGATTCGAAGATCTCCAAGATCCCTTCCAACTCTCTTCTGATTGAACCAACCCATCAACCAAGGGACAATGGATGTACTATTGGAAGACCTGAAACACCAGGCTGGGGACAGATCCTCCTGGAGAAAATCTATGTCATGACTAAACAAATGATCAAATAAGGACATAATTTATCAATATATAAATAAAGCGAGAGACAGTAGACAAATGTTTAAAATAGCAACTTTCAGTACCATGCTTTGGGATCGTTTTGTAGGATTTGAAAGGTTTTCTTTGGTGGAAATGGAAATAAATTTGCCTCTGAGAACCTCCAACTCCAATTCCCAGCCTTATTTCAGAAAAAGAAAAAGAATAACCAAAGATTGGCTAATTTAAATTGCCTTGAGCCCATTGTCTTAAGGAGGTGGCTTCATGATGGCTATGGCTTGATTGAGTGTGGTGTGTGACTCACTCAGATAATAAATCCTTGTTCAGACTAAGAGACGGACCGCTTGCTGTGCTGTAATTCAGCCGTTTGCGAGAACATCCAAGTCAAAGGGGATCAGAATGTATCTATGACTGTGTCCTGCCTTTGAAAACGGAGGCTCGGGGAGGGCGAAATAGAATAGAATAGAATAGAATTTTTATTGGCCAAGTGTGATTGGACACACAAGGAATTTGTCTTGGTGCCTATGCTCTCAGTGTACATAAAAGAAAAGATACGTTCATCAAGAATCATAAGGTACAACACTTAATGATAGTCATAGGGTGCAAATAAGCAATCAGGAAACAATATCAATATAAATCGTAAGGATGCCAGCAACAAGGTTACAGTCATACAGTCATAAGTGGGAGGAGACGGGTGGTGGGAACGATGAGAAGATTAATAGTAATGCAGACCTAGTGAATAGTTACTTTGACAGAGTTGAGGGAATTATTTGTGTCGAGTGTCCAGCGTCCCTCGACACCTTTCGCTGGCAACGTGACCAACATCTACCCAGATGACAGGAGGGGAGAAGAGCCATTTGGTGGGAAGGGGGCTTTCAGAGGTTACGTATCCCAATGGGTCCAGAGAAGGCGTTCGGGAAAAAACTGTCCTTGTGTCTAGTTGTTCTGGTGTGCAGTGCTCTATAGCATCATTTTGAAGGTAGGAGTTGAAACAATTTATGTCCAGGATACAAGGCGTCGGTAAATATTTTCACAGCCCTCTTTTTGACTCGTGCAGTATACAGGTCCTCAATGGAAGGCAGGTTGGTAGCAATTGAATGATCCCCATTGTAATTCTCTTCTGGAAGGCGCTGAAGACCTGGTTCTGCCAGTTGGCCTGGGGAACCCAAAGTGGGATGGAGCCCATTAAATGGCTCATGTGATATGTTTTTGCCAGGGCGGGGGGTTTATTTTATTATAGTCTATTATTAATTTATTATATGATTCTCTCTTTCATTAGTTTTATTGTTTTTTATATGAGGTTTTTATATTCTTGTAAGCTGCCTTGAGTCGCTATGTGCTAGTAGGCGGAAATATAAATTTCCTAAATAAATGAATCTGGCGAGACCCAGGAAGAGAGCCTTTTCTGCCATGGTCCCCGCCCTGTGGAATCTCATTCACCCTGAGATCAGACTGGCTCAACCTTTGTTGCAGGGGGGCTATTCAGCAGGTTCTGACAGGTTCTGGAGAACCAGTAGCAGAAACTTTGAGTAGTTCAGAGAACCGGCACATACCACCTCTGGCTGGCCCCTGAGTAGGGTGGGAATGGAGTTTTTGCAATATCCTTCCCCCAGGAGTGGGGAGGGTATGGGGATTTTGCAGTATCTTTCCCCCGCCACATCCACCAAGCCACGTCCACCAAGCCACACCATGTCCACCAAGCCACGCCCACAGAACTGGTAGTAAAAAAAATTGAATTCCACCACTGCTTTGTTGGCTTTCCAGAAGGTCCTGAAAATGTGGTTTTGCCACCTAGATCTGGTAATGGTGGTGTGGAGCCTACAAACATTATTACACTGCAGTTTTTAAAATGGTTTTAATGCTTTTTATTGTTTCAATGGTCTTTTGTTGTTATGGTTTCGGTTGGTTTTTGTACTTTTAAAAACCTGTAAGTTACAGGGAAATGTATGTGAGATAGGCAGCTATATAAATTGAACAAATGTCTACAATGTCATTATTAATGGAGACTCTGAATATGTTGGAATAAATCTCCATCTGGTTCAGTTCCAAGCTGGGAGAAAGGTACTGGAAACATGGAGGCTGATTGGAAAGATGGTTTAATGATGAAGCAGAACCACCAAGCACATGTGATTCTGGATAGCTGACCACATGGAGTTGAGAGTGAGGGGTTTTTATACCTTCTCTTGGGCTTTGAACTTGAGCTTCCTGTTCCTGTGCAAGAACATGCATTCTATTGACTGTTGTAGGGGTCATAGCTGGCTCTGTAGGTTGTCTCAGCTCCCAGGTTTGGCTGAAGTTTGGCTGATGCAATGAAGGGGCTTGTTGGGCAATTCCTATTGTGGCTGAGGGCTAATCCTACCTTTGTTCAGACCTTGCTGTGGGGAATTTGTTTATGAATAGACCTAGCTATCTCTTTATCTCTTAAGTGCTGACATCTGCTGTGGGCTACTATGGAAGGTGGGGGCTGCTTTTCAAGAGCATGTTTCTCCATTTCTCATCCAGGGAAATATAACATTCTGCCTTTTTAAATATTTCTCAAAATATTTCATTCTTCTAGGAGAGGGATGGGTGCTAACTTTCTACAATTATAAATCAAAGAGAAAAGCTGGCCTGTTGAGTTCTAGAATGCAGTTACCCCAAAAGATGATTTTAAAAAACCTGTGCAAATGCATATGCGATGTAAATAAAGGCATAAGTAGGGAGTATTCAACAGGCACACACCCATGTCACAAATACACCCATGGAGAGACACACCCACCTATAGACATACGATGTATAGACCTTCCTTTCCTCTATCTTTTCCCCCCTCCCAGCTTAATTTCCTCTTTCCTTTTCCTCCCCTGCAGACACAGAGATACACGACAGGGAGGAGGGGAGACAGAAAGGGAGGTAAGAG
>WNWU01000046.1:5613010-5625522 GCA_012654045.1 Ptyas mucosa | reverse complement strand
CTTCTTCTTCTTCTTCTTCTTCTTCTTCTTCTTCTTCTTCTTCTTCTCCTTCTCCTTCTCCCCCTCCTCCCCCTCCCCCTCCCTCTCCTCCTCTCCCTCCTCCTTCTTCTAGCAAATGGCAAAAACCCAGGTTGCTTTGTCCGTTTATAAGTCAATCTAATGGGCAAGCCCAGAAAAAGAATTGATTCACTAACCATGTAGCAAATAAAATAAACAGCTTGGTTTCTTAACCGTATGTAAATTGATAGTTGAATTCATTTGTTTTCTGGGTTTGAACCATCTATTTTTATTGATTTTGCTAGGCTTATAGACTGCTCTAGTCATCAACAACTGTGTGCAATATATATCCCAACCCCCATAAATTGGTTTAAAAACAATACAATAAAAAAGAAAACAAATCAATAATACTGTACAAGCTACATATAACCCCAGGGACAATAATTAATATAGCTAACAATTAAAAGAGGGTTCCTTATCAGAGACAACAAGGTCATGGCATCTCAGCCTATACTATATCACAAGCCAGAAAAAAAATGGCTAGCTAAGCTACACAAATAAACCACTGGGTTTTTAAGAGGCCTGAGTTAAGGATATTGAACACTGAATTGAACTGAAAGGGCTGTTAGTTTTTAGGAAAAGGCTGCCTAGCCACCTCTCATGGATGGTTTTATTGAGTTCTCTGTATATTGTGAATAAGTAGACCAGATGATCCCTCTGTCTTTTCCACCCAACAAGTTTATGATTTACCGAATCCAATTTCCTGCTCCTTAGAACTTCCCCAACAGGTCATTTTCTTTCAGCTTCTGTTTTGGTGTGACTTACTTGGGAATTCTGGGAGTTGAAGTCCACAAGTCTTAAAGTTGCCAAGGTTGAGAAACACTGCTCTGTTTGAACAGATACAGGAAAGGATCGTCCATCATGCTATTGATTGATAAGTATCATTGCTGAATAGCTGTTACAATTGAGAGGTTTTTCCAAATCTGAAACATTGGAGATTTTTTTCCTTGGAAATGACGGTTTCATGACTTGGAGAGGAGTTTTATAGCCTCCTCCTCTATAATCACTTCTTCTGATTCTAATTTCAGCATCTTTTGTGCTTAATCTAAAAGTGTGCTATTGATTTTGCTTTCTCATTTGCAGAGTTACCTCCAGAACCCACCCTGGAAACTGTTCCTGTAAACACCCAGGAGAAGCAACTAACCCAAGTGATATGTTCGGTACCTTACCATTGCCCTCATAAGCTAGTAAACTTGACTTTCAATGGTTTAGAAGAGGAACACTTTCCACCGCAAAAAAGGACAGTTGGAAGTGGAGTGATTCAGACTGCCTTGAGCTTTGAACCAACGTGGGAGGACAATGGGAAAATGCTGAGCTGTTTGTTCAAGTCAGGGGCAGAAGTGTTATCTCAAAGCAGTGTGAAGTTGGACGTGAGATGTAAGTGTACAGTGGAGAAGGAAATTGCCCTTTTGAATGATGCTGCCGTCAGGATAGGATTTGGGACTAGAAGCTTAGGAATCCACTCAGCAAATGAACAGAAGGCCTCCAAGCAGGGGTAAAATCCAGCAGGTTCTGACAAGTTCTGAAGAACCAGTAGCAGAAATGTTGAGCAGTTAGGAGAACCTAAGTTGACTTAATGGACATATTCACATGATTTTCTAGTCAGCACTATGGAAATAGTTTGTTAATTCTTTATCTAGCACTGGTTTGTTGTTTGTTTTGAGTTCTTAGTCTAGTGCACAATCCTATTATTTCAAGATGACCTCCCATCAAATTTCTAAACAAGCCTGACACAGCTTAGTTTTCCAAGATCTGCTGAGCTCAGTAAGCATTACTTTCTGCTAGGACTTCAGTGAGCTTCTGTAGTGGGTTTTACTTATCTTCACTACCGTTCTGGAACTGTGAGCGCGCAGTGCTTTTGTGTATACGCAGAGCATCCGTGATGATGTCCGGGTGGGTGGGTGGAGCCTCCTGCGGAGACAAAACAGTAGATAACCACACCCACACTGGTGAGCTTGCATGAAAGCTGAAAGTTATGAAGTTCCATGAATGAATATTGTGAAGCTCAATGGTGTTGATATCTCTGTGTGTATATAAAAGAGCCCCTGTGGATGCTGGATGTTGTGTTGCAATTTAGTTCCTTCCAAAAAGGGGAAATAGCATGGAAAATGAAAGGATTTAAATAGACAATTTAAACATAGTTCTCTTTTCCCATAACCTCAACATGGTTCTTTTTTTCCATAATCTCAATGTGGTTCTCTTTTCCCGTACCGTAATCTCATCGTATGTGTACTTTGTATTGGGCCATTCTTTTGATGGATGTAGACCATCGAAGCTACAGTGAAGAAGGCAATGTAGATTAAAGGGAGGAATTAGACCGAAGTTTCTCAATCTCAGCAATTCAGTTGATCTTCAACTCCAACAAGTCTGCTGGGAAATTCTGGGAGTTAAGATCCCAGATATTTTAAATATGTGGATTTAATCAGGGATTGTTTCAACTAGTTCATTTTTGCCAGGCAATGCATATGGTTCTATACATACACATTCCTTAATATTATAATATACTCATATCTATTTCCTCTACCAAGAAATGTATTGATTTGATTTTCCAGATACTCCCAAGGATGTCCAGCTTGTTGTTTTAAATGATCTGCCCATTAAGGATGGAGATACCATCATGATGAGCTGCTCTTTTGGCAGTAGTAAGCCCAACGATAATTGGTACAACTGGTTTAAGTCAGATCCCTCTACGATTGAATATAAATATAGTGGTCCAAATTTAATGACCTACCCTGCAACATATGGACCTTACAACACTTCTTATGAATGTGAAGTATGCAACAGGATTGGCTGCACTGCATCTCCAGTAGTCACATTGGAGGTCTTCTGTGAGTAACACTAATCTAAAACTTTACCAGTTTGAAAACTTGAATCGCCAAAGAAAGGAAATACAATAATGCTCTCCAGAAGACATGGGGTTTTGTAGGGAGGAGAGCTAAACCAGTTAGAGAATGCATACTTAAGGTCAGGAGATGTGATGGATGATAGCCTGAAAGTTGGTGTTCTCCATAGCAGTGTTTTCAAGCTTGACAGTTTGAAGATGCATAAACTTGAGTTCTGGGAGTTGAGGTTCATAATCTTCAAGTGACCATGGTTGAGAAATACTGATCTGTGGGGATTCCTTCCTATGGAAATGACCTCCTATGGAAGAGAAGGGATGACCCTCCCCCGACTCACTCTCATGGATTTTCCAGAGTCTCTTTTAAGGGTCATTGAGGAAAGATGTCATTTTACTGTATTATATTATAACAATTTGAATTCCTAAGAGCTGTGGTGGCACAGTGTTTAGAATGCAGTACTGCAGGTGAACTCGCTGCTCACTCTAGGAATTCGATTCTGACGGGGCTCAAGGTTGACTCAGCCTTCCATCTAGAGGTGGGTTTCAGCAGGTTCTGACCAGTTCTGGAGAACCGGTAGCGGAAATTTTGAGTAGTTCGGAGAACCGGTAGTAAAAATTCTGACTGGCCACGCTCCCATCTATTCTCTACCTCCCAAGTCCCAGCTGATCAGGAGGAAATTTTGCAGTAACCTTCCCCTGGAGTGGGATGGGAATGGAGATTTTACAGTATCCTTCCCCTGCCACGCCCACCAAGCCACACCCACCGAACCGGTAGTAAAAAAATTTGAAACCCACCACTGCTTCCATCCTTCTAAGGTCAGTAAAATGAGGACCCAGATTGTTGGGTGCAATAGGCTGACTCTGTAAACCACTGTAGAGAGAGGGTTGTAAAGCTCTATGAAGCGGTATATAAGTCTTAAGTACTATTGCTGTCGCTATTTTGTACAATCGGACTTTCCTGCAGTAGAATTAACATGGGTTATAAAGTGGCATCCTTTTCCTGTGCTCAGGTGATATGGAAGGGGCAAGTCATCTCCATGTGAATCTTTTCCTTTATTCTGTCTTCTAGCTGCTCCCAAGGAGGTGAAAATTCTGCAACAGCCAGAATGGCGCATCCATGAATTTGCCTCGGTTGATCTGAAATGTGAAGTGGAAACAGCAAAGCCCATGGATCTGACTTTCAAATGGTATAAAAATGAAAAACTGCTGGATTTTACAGCCCGTGTCCTGACCATCTTCAAAACAGATCCCAATGATTCAGGCATTTATCACTGTGAAGCCGAAAACAGGGTGGGGAGATCACGGTCCCCGGCTTTTACACTGCATGTACTTTGTGAGTAATCATTGTTCATACCTCTAGTTGTTATGCTTGAGACATCTTCAGTCATTAATCTGTTCCATCTCTCTTTAAAACATACTTTTTGTATTCTCCTTCTGGAAAAAGTGAACAGTGGCAATGAGTTTGCATGCGTTTCCTCCTAAAATATGCACTCTCCTCATAATCTAGACTCTTTTCTGGTGTTGTCCTGAAAAATGCTTCTGGGTATCAGTGCCACTTTAGCAGTGGTGGAATTCAAATTTTTTTTATTACTGGTTCTGTGGGTGTGGCTTGGTGGGCATGGCAGGGGAAGGATACTGCAAAATCCCCATTCCCACCCCACTCTAGGGGAAGGATACTGCAAAATCCCCATTCCCTCCCCACTCCTGGGGAAGGATATTGCAAAATCTCCATTCCCACCCCACCCCACTCTGGGGCCAACCAGAGGTAGTATTTGCCGGTTCTCCAAACGACTCTAAATTTCTGCTACCGGTTCTCCAGAACCTGTCAGAACCTGCCGAATAGCATCGCTGCATTTTAGGGGGCCACTGATACTCTAGTCTCTGTGAGTAGCTAGCTACCAAACCTTATTTAACTGGTGCCTTTTTCAAGTGCCTCTCTTTTTAATTCCTGATCTTGTAGTAGTAACTCATAATCTGTTGCTCTTTGAGGTTGTAAAATCTAACTGGCACTATCTTAATGGCTCACAAGATAGTATTTATTTACTTCTTTCTTTCCCTTATACTTGAAGCTTCAAAGCATTAGCCTTCGAGGAACAGAAGCATGGAAAAAGACTCTGACATGAAGAATGAATGGGTCCCATTGGAAGACCTGGAAGAAGTGAAATGGAGAAGAGAGGAAAAGAAAGACAATTCATACTATTTTCTTGTGAATTTGGATTTATTTTACTTTACTGTTACTTGAACATGTTTTTAAAGAAAGGAAACTATAATTTTTTTAAAAATAAAAAAAGGACATTCTTAGAATCAGTGTCGGTGTGTTCCTTATATTGCTAAAAACTAATAAGAACAGGAAAGGGCAGTTTTTTGATGCAAAATGTTCCTTAATTACCCTCTATGGAGGTGCATGTATTCCAGGGTTCCCCAAACTCTTCAGCTCATCAACCCCTACATGAAGTTTCAGGCTGTTTCTTGATTCTCAAACATTTTGCCAGGGTTCCAAGTACACCCAGGGGTAGGCTGCTGGGGATTTGCAGGGGTTCGGGAGAACCTCTAAGATTCTGTGCAGTTCGGAGAACCCCCCAAATCCCACTCCTGGCTGGCCCCTCCCACCCCACCCCTCCCCTCCCAGGAGTCCCCACACGGCTCGTTTTGGCTGCAGGTAATTGCATGGTGTGCGCAGAGGCTCAGGGAGGGCCAAAAATGGGCCTACTGGAAGTTCGGGAAGGCTGGAGCAAAGATACAAAAATCCACTGACAATCCAAACTGCCGACTTTGCAACAACAAAGTCGAAACTGTTTCACATTTAATATGCCAATGTAGCCAAATCGCACAAACTGATTACAAACATGAGCAAGTTGCTAAATTAATCCATATGTAAAAAAATACGACTTACCTGTATCCAAAAAGTCATGGGAACGTAAAGTGGAAAAAGTTATAGAAAATGAGAAGGTGAAGATCTTGTGGGACTTTCAAATACAGACGGATCGTCACTTGGAACACAACACACCAGATATCATAGTTGTCGAAAACCGAAACGTACAATTTATTGACATCGCGGTATCAGGAGATGCCGGAGTCGAAGAAAAAGAACTGGAAAAAATCATGAAATATCGCGACCTGGCCATTGAAACTACATGGCTATGGATGAAACATGTAACAGTGATACCCATTGTCATCGGGGCACTTGGTACCATGTCCAAGAATTTTATAAGATACATCAACAAATTGCAGCTTCCTGCAATAACACCAGCGGAACTGCAAAAAACTGCGCTACTTGGAACATCGTATATCTTAAGAAGGTACTTGGTTGATACCTAGGATGCTGGCAGCAATCCGTATCAACCATTAGCACCAGTCAGTGGTATTTGTGATGCATTTTTGAATGTTCAGTTGACTGAGTTTCATGTTTAATGAATAAAGTAAATCATCATCATCATCATCATCATCATCCCGATTGTAATTGGAGCCCTTGGAGCAATACCCAAAGGGCTACCTCGCTATTTAGAAATTCTAAATTTACTGGACTTGAACATTTTGACTCTACAAAAAACCACCTTACTCGGAACAGCTTACATCCTCCGACGATACCTTAACAGTTCCTAGGTCCTTGGTTAGGACTAGAGCTGCTGAGCTATTAACCAGCCTCAAAGGCTGTGAATCTCACTAAAGATTTAATAATAATAATAATAATAATAATAATAATAATAATAATAATAGAAGAAAAAAGAAAAGAACAACAAAAAAACGCAAGAAAAAGTTAAGAGATACAGAAATGATTTCCAAACTTCTTTTGCAACAGACAATTACTCCTAAAGTGGTCACAGATCAGCTGTTTCGCGGAGCTGTGTTTGGCAGTTCTCCCCTCTCCTTCGCCCCCTCATCTCCTCACTTCATGTCACATCACTGCAAGCAACTAAAGGAAATGGCGGCCGGCAACTGTGCAGGCGCTTAATTGGGTATTATTCTGGGGTGGTGGTGGTAGGGTTTATATTCAGTCCATGCGCAAATGACGTGATAGGGCCTACTTTTGGGTTAAGTCCTATTTTTGGGGAAACACAGTATAATCTGATTGTCATGCCTGGAAGCCATATTACCTGTGTGCCTTGAGGATCCAGGCCTGCCACAATCATACCATGGGAAGTTGGGAGGGGGTATTTCATGAGTGAAATAGAGATAGCCATAACAAACTTCTCTAAGAGAAGCTCAAGGCCGTGGTGTCTGGCAGCTGTGCAAAGAGGAAATTGGAGGATGTCTTCTGTTTGAGAAAGAACTGATTGGAGTTGTGTGGACATGTGGGAATTGTGGGCAAAGTCTTGAACTTTCTTTTGGGTGTGGAAAACCCGGAAGCTTTCAGATTCGGGTTTTCCCAAATGTGCCAATATGCCATCCCTAATAAAAGTTAGCTTTGAGGAACTTCAAGCCTCGGAGTTTGATTTCGTTGGGGGTGTTACTTGGAACCCTGACACGGATTATAATTATAATCTAATCTGGGGGTTAATAGTGAACCCTTTGGGGAACTCGGATTTAGTCATAGCTTTTCCCCAGCTTGGTCATTGTTTGTCAGAAACAGGTTAAGCTATTTGAAAATCCAACTCAATCCAGAAAATTTTCATTGTTAAACTGCAGTTGTCAAGCAATAATTTTCTGAAGTGATGCAGTTAATTAAGTGACGCAGTTAAAGTGATGAAATCATGCAGTTCATTCAAATCATCAAGCATCAATTCAGAATTTTCGAATTGTGCTATTTTGCAGCTTGAGTATTTCTGGCATTTTCTGCCTTAAATAGATACGGGAAGTGGGTGAAATTAAATGTGAGAAAACTATTTGTAAACACCCCCCCCACACACACACAGAAGCTTCTCTTTTATTCACTGAATGAACCTGCTAAACCTGACAGATTGTTTGCACATCTGCATGGAAACTGTTTCTGAACATCACTTGTAGGTAGTTTATTTTTTGTGTTGAAGCAATCAGATTTGGGGGGGAGGGGTAAATGTAATAGAATCCTAAAACTGAAGGTCATTTGAAGGTCACTGAAACTAGCACTCTGTCAATGGTCAAGCATCTCAGAGAGATGGCCTTCCAACTTCTCTTTGAAGATCTCTAGGAGAACTCATCATTTCATGTGGCAGCCAACGGGGACAGTCAAATATCCTTAGCTGTCCCAATCTCTCTTAGGTTCACTCAATGAAGAATCTTGTTCTGTGGTGCCCAGCCCACCTTTTAAATTTTTGGCAATCACTAAACAGGGCGAGTAAGCACTCTTAAACTGCTGGAGCTACCAAGATGAAACCAAGCTTGACCTTAGCGGATGCATGCAGATGTTGTGTCACTCAAGGGTGGCAAGAAGGAAGTAACAGTGGCAGATGTGTGTGGAGCTTGGAGACACAAGCTTTTTAACCATCGCAGAGAAGGGATTGCTGCGCTCTCTTGTCTCAGACTGCCCTACTGAGACAACGAGGAGCAGGATTCTTCAGGATCAAGTCAGTCACCTTCCAGAACCTCAATCTTGCAAGATCCAGTATGATCTACAAGGTAAGTAGTGATCGGTGGAATGGGCTTGCCTGTTTTATTTTCTAACTTTTAGTGGCATGAAAAAATATTCAGCCTGATAGACACAAATATCACTTCAACTTTTGATTGAGGGGATTGCTAGGAAATAGCTCCCCAAAAAAGGAACAGCTAAGAAACTGGAAATTAACGTGCAACAGAATCACCCATGGAGTGAAAAACCATTCCTAATTGGCATATTTCCATAAACACCCATTTTTTTAAAAAAAAAATAATCCGGTGTTGTCAACTTTATTAATGACCTTTCGTATCAGTTAGTGGTACCTACAATCTGAACTCTGCTCTCTTTCCCTAGGCTTAAACTTACAATGAGGTGTTTCTTATGGCTGCTCTTCCTTTCAGGTAACTGTTGTAAATGTGTGTAGAACGTGTGTGTGTGTGTAAGGGGGAGGGTCAGTATGTTCTGTCAAGGGACAATAGGGAATCTGAATTACATTAGATTATAACAGCAGAAGGTTTTTTTGTGAAGGCTGCCAAAAATAGATCATTCTGCCCTTAGGGCTTTAGGGATGTAATAATAGGGATCATCCAAGGTCCAGAACTGAAATTCCTTGGAATGCCAAAATGGATGGGTAGAAATGAAGATATCACTTCTTACCTAGTGATATAACATTCAGTATATTTTACCGGTTGCACTTTCCATTTCTGCTTGATGGATTCGCTGTAAGATATTCTTTGCAAAAGATTTTGTTCCTATGGTTTTTTTCTTTTTTAAGAACAGAATAGTAGAGTTGGAAGGGACCTTAGAGGTCTTCTAGTCCAACTCCCTGCTCAAGCAGGCAACCCTATACCATTTCAGACAAATGGTTGTCCAATCTCTTCTTAAAATCCTCCAGTGTTTGGTCCACCCTCAACTTCTGGAGGCAAGTCGTTCCACTGATGAATTGTTCCCACTGTCAGGAAATTTCTCCTTAGTTCTAGGTTGCTTCTCTCCTTGATAAGTTTCCACCCATTGCTTCTTGCCCTGCCTTCAAATGCTTCGGAGAATAGCTTGACTCCCTCTTCTTTGTGGCAACCCTTAGATATTGGAACCCTGCTGTCACATCACCCCTACTCCTTCTTCTTTTAAATTCAGCTTCTTCTATGACGAGGAAAGTCAGTGTAGTTTTCAATTTTCTGGACTTAGTCTGCTGCATTTAGATGCTTTATGGGTAGAATAAGTTCAATTTGTTCCATAGGGGTATTCTGTGATATTTTCATAATTTAATTATAGAATTTTAGGTTGTTGAGAATTTTTTTTTCTTTTTCTATCTAAATAAACAGTCAATGAAGTTCAGATAACTTCTGGACCATGGAGAGAAACTTAATAATTTTCAAAATCTTTCTAACGGAAGTGTAGACAAAAACAATCTCCTTGAGAATGTTATTGATATACCCCGTGCTTTGCAAACAGTAGCTTCCCCTGAAAATCTCCCACATTGGTTTCAAGATTGCATAACTGTCAAAACAACCACAAGATATGCTTTTTGTTACATTACATGCCATTAATGTCATGGCAAGGCTGACTCTTCTTTTCTAAGGGGTGGTGGTGGCGGTGGCAGCAAATTAACCTGTAAAAAATAGTAAAAGTTAAATAAATAAGAACAACCTCAAATCAAAAAAAAAACAACAACAACCCCACAATATTTTGTAATCTGGGTCTGAGGGAGATAATTGAAGTAAGTCAAAGAGTTTATTCATAGCCATAGCAATAGCATTTAGACTTATATACCGCTTTACAGTGCTTTACAGCCCTCTCTAAGTGGTTTACAGAGTCAGCCTCTTGCCCCCAACAATTTGGGTCCTCATTTTACCCACCTTGGAAGGATGGAAGGCTGAGTTAATCTTGAGCCTGGTGAGATTCGAACTGCCAAATTGCAGGCAACCGGCAGGCAGCAGAAGTAACGTAACCACTGTGCCACCGTGGCTCATTCATTCATTTATTCATACTTACAGTTCACTTTTTAAAATATCATAATTATTACTGAGTTTGATTTAAACATTATGAGTGATAAAACCTAAATATAATACTTAAATGTTTCATACTATTCAAACCAAACTATATGCTAAAAGGCAATTAAGCAGTAAAATTTTAAAAAGAAGCAAATAAAAACTAAAAAAAAAACCCCAAACCCAAAAAATAGTCATTTGTTACATGACAAATCAATATAATAAACATATGACTATTTAGCTAATAAAAAAGTCATATTTATACAATTATAAGAGTAAATTTTTCAACGTCAAACTGAACAGATTATAGCGAATCAAATTTTTTCCATGTTTTATTTATTTTATTTATAATACTTTTCAACTCCATCGAACAGTGTGTGAACTGGGTACAATTCTTTTAAAAATTCATAGTTCGCATATTTGTTATTGTATTCGTTACAATGACATTGATAATATAACTATTTATCAAAATAATTTACAATAGTACATAACATCGTCATAAACTTCTCTCCGTAGTAATATTTTCTTTTCTTATATCTCCTTCCTGACTTCTGTTTTTATTCTCTAGCCATTGATAAAATACCCCCCACGTCAGAAAATATTCAGTATCTTCTCCATCCTTAATGATAAACGTTAATCTGTCCATTTCTGCGCATTCCATTATTTTCTGAATTACCATTGATTGACTGAGCTGACCGATAATATAAAGCCAATTCAAAAGTTAATTGTTGACAGATTTTTTTGAAGTCAAACTCTACAGTCTGGTGCATCCTTGCTTTAAAGCTTATGTACAGGTAGTCTCACTTAGTGACCACAATTGAGACTGGCAACTTGGTCACTAAATAACACAGTGGTAAATGTGTCCTGGTTGAATAATACAGTCTGCCAATGGTGACCACATGACTGAGGGATACTGCAACGGTTATACATGTGAGGATTAGTTGCAAAGTACTAACTGAATGGTCATTGCATACAACAGTGGTTAAGTAAGATTTACATAGAAATACAGCTGACTCTACTGTACCTTTAGGAAGAATGTGATAGTTTCTGTAGGCTGCTGATACTGGAAGCTGGTGGTTAAGAAGACCTTCATTTTTTAAAGTAGGCTGATCTCCTGTTGTATAATGGAAGATAGGTTTCCATCAACCGGTCAAGGAAAGCCAGAACAGTTGGGGTTTTATGCAGGGAATGAGGGGGAAGAGATTTTGATATCTCTTTCAAGCAGCACTGTCTTATGCTCAAAGGTATTTTACCCATGCTGTAGGTTATATTGCGATTATCCTTGTCATCTTCTCGTCTTTTACACCTCTCATCTTTCCTACTACCTTCTCCTATTGGTATATTATGATTTGTCAATTGTTCTTGTATCTTATGACCTATGACTGTTATGGCAAACCTATGGCATGTGTGCACCAGAGCCATATCTGTGGGCACACAAGCCGTTGCCCTACTCAGCTCTGGCAAGCATGTGCGTGCCAGCAAGCTGATTTTTGGCTCGCCCTGCCCATGCCGCCCCTCCCTTCCCAGGAGTCAGGTAAGTACAGGGCTCATGCGGGAGCTCTGGGAAGGTGTTTTTGGCCTCTGGAGGGCCTCCGGTGGGGTGGGGTGGGGAGGCCATTTTTGCCCTTCCAAGGCTCCAAAAAATTCTCTGGAGCCTGGGGAGGGTGAAAAACAAGCCTGCCAGGCCCCCCGGAAGTCAGGAGATGGGCCATTTCTGGCCTCCAGAGGGCTTCCGGGTGGGGGCAGGGGAGGTCGTTTTCACTCTCCCCAAGCTCCAAGAAAGCCTCTGGAGCCTGGGGAGGGCGAAAAATGGGCATACCAGGTCCACTTGTAACCTTTGTGCCGTCCCGTGCCAAAAGAGGGGGAGAGTGGGGGGGTTGCGTGCGTATGTATGGGGTGCAGGGGGTGGGGGCATTGAATTATGGGTGTGGGCATTCACATGCATGACCCCCCCCGCTCCCCAAAAAGGTTAGCCATCACTGATCTATGATGTATCAGTTTGTTCTTAGTGTGTACACTGAGAGCTTATGCACTGGAGACAAATTCCTTGTGCAGCCAATCACACTTGGATTCTATTCTATTCTATTCTATTCTATTCTATTCTATTCTATTCTAT
>WNWU01000046.1:5583624-5613000 GCA_012654045.1 Ptyas mucosa | reverse complement strand
ATTCTATTCTATTCTATTCTATTCTATTCTATTCTATTCTATTCTATCCTATCCTATCCTATCCTATCCTATCCTATTCTATTCTATTCTTCTAAAATTGGTGTGCTTTGGGATTGCTGCATTTTTCCCCCTTTGTAATGCAACTCCCTCTGAGCCTATCAACAGCTTTTTGGAAACTCTTTTCAACTTTGTGATGAAGGAGCAGTGACAAGGATGGAAATGGAAAGACCTCCTTGGAGGATCCAAGCAATGGCTCGATCATTGCATTTCTTTACGATAGTGTCACTTTTTATCCACTTCCAAACCGTGAGTAAAATCTGGAATGGGATGGAGGGTTTTCACCGTGGAAGTAAGAAAATACTACTGACTTGTTGCTCTCTCAGTGCATTTTGTTCTGAGAGGTAAGGAGATGGATCTTAACCAAATATCATTGTTTGATTCTCTTTTCAGGTTCTCTAGGCGATCCATTATCTGTGACACCCCAAAGGCTAAGTGTTTGGGAGGGATCTTGTGTGACCATTTCATGCAACATCAAAGAGGAGTATAACGGTCGACCTATCAACCAGGTGTTCTTTGCTTGGTATTTTAACCCTTCATTTGACAATGACCTACAAGACTACAGTGGAAAACTCTTATATAAGAGCAACCAGACTGGAACTGAAGTCCCTTCTGAGCTTAGTAATCATGTGAGATTTGTGGGCGATTTAAAAAGCAAAAACTGCAGTCTGAAAATTTCCCAACTCCGTCAAAGTGATGCAGGCATTTATGGGATCAGATTTTATTGGATATCTGGAAAATTGCCTCAGCAACAGAAATGGCTATCTCAAGTTAATATTACAGTTCGTGGTAAGTTTTTCTGAGATCTCTCTCTCTCTCTCTCTTTCTCTGTCTCTGTCTCTCTTCTGTCTCTCTTCCTATCTCTATCAGTACAAAACCTTCCTTTTCAAAACATCCCTAACAAGCCTTGAACTTGCCACTTCCAGTCTATAGATGATTCCAGGCTATTAATTAGGACATAACTTTTAAAGGCTGCAACAAGAAAATGGTGCTTTCCATCTATGGGTGCTTCACATACTCTGTTTTCCTAATTCATCAGAAGGATGTATTCAATAGATTGGTCATATTTTCTCAAATGGGGATGAAAGATTGTCCAGAAACTTATCTTCCTCTTTACCCGTGAGTCTGCTCGACTGAAGCATAGTTATAATATATTGGGTTTCTTGCAGGGGTGAAATCTAAAATTTGTTACTACCGGTTCTGTGGGCGTGGCTTGGTGGGAGGGGGGTAATGTGACTGGGTGGGCGTGGTCATTTTTTTTTTTACTTTTAAAACCATTTTTTACATGTAAAACCATGTAAAAAAATGCTTTCAAAAGGCTCTGACGATCCCAGCTGAGTTGCCTGATCGGTAGGCAACTCAGCTGGGATCGTCAGAGCTTGGATCGTCAGAGCCATTTAAAAAAAAAAACTTTTTTTCTTTTAAATGGCTCTGGCGATCCAAGATGAGTTGCCTGATTTAGCAACATCAGAGCTTGAATAGTCAGAGCCATTTAAAAGAAAAAAAAGGCTCTGATGATCGTGCGGCTCAGCTGGGCATGGGGGGGGGGTGCAGGGATTTTTGCTACCGGTTCTTCGAACTGCCCACCGCCATCACTACCTACTCACCCAAGCCAGTCCGAACCGGGAGCATTTCACCCCTGGTTTCTTGCCCTTCCCTCTTTCCAATCAGGAGTGCTCAACCTGAGCCTTACTGCCACTGTGTCCTTCCCCAAAATACTTTGGATGCAGAATCCAAAATCCCTTTAGATATTGCTTCTGAATTATAATTTTTAATATGGTAGTGGGGGAGGGGATTATATTAAATATAGCGGAGTTTTCAGAGTATAAGACACTTTTTTTCTTCCCCTAAAAGTGGGTGAATATTGCGGTGCATCTTATACACCCATCCACTGGCCCACACCCTTTGGCTGTTTTCGGCCTCTGCACATCGCATTTCTGGCCTCCACGTGTTGCATTTTTGGCCGGTTCCAGGCAACGGGGATCGGCGGCGGTGAATGGGCCAGGCTGAACGGGTGGCAGCAGCGAACGAGCGCTGGCGAATGGGCCGCGCCGAACAGGCCACAGCGGCAGTGAACAGGCCACAGCAAATGGGCAGCGGTAAATGAGCCAAGGCAAACAGGCCAGTGGTAGGTTGCCCCCGGTTCACACCGGTTCTATAGAACTGGTAGTAAAACCAGCGGGAGGCTCTGCCCACTGACCCTGATGTCATGAAAATGCTTCTGCGCATGCGTGCATGGCCCCATTGCGAACCGGTAGTAAAGGTAAGTAGAACCCACTCCTGGAACAGGCCACAGCGAATGGGCCACAGCAAATGGGCAAAGGCAGATTTGTTTTCTTGTTTTCCTCCCCCAAAAAGGTAGGTGCGTCTTATATTCCGGTGCATCTTATAGTCCGAAAAATACGGTACATTAAATGTAAAAGGGTTTTGGTTTTTTTTTGCTTTCCTTTCTCCACTCCAGAGTTCAGTCTGTGAGTATATGATAAAATGGTGGTTTGAATGTGATAGATTTCTAAATGAATACATTTTCATTTAATGAAATGGCTTTCATTAAAAAGCAATTCAACTTTATTCAACAACTGTGTAAAATATTTTCTTCCTTCAATTATCTGATTGCAGGAACCCCTTCAGATCTGATTCAAACGGTGTCCCCAGTAATGAAAGAAAACAGCATGAATACAGTGGCATGTTCAATACCTTATCATTGCTTTGATGAGCCCATAAAATTGTCTATCGAAGGATTAGAAGATCGTTATGTGTCCAAAAAAATGACCACTAAAATCCAAATAGTAAAGACTGAACAGACTTTCACGGTCACTTGGAAGGACCATGGGAAACAATTGACATGCGTGCTAAAAACTCATGATGGGAGTGAAATAACGAAACCGTTTGCAAATCTAATGGTGAAATGTGAGTGGTTTTTTTTTTTAGAATAGAATAGAATTCTTTATTGGCCAAGTGTGATTGGACACAAAAGAAATTTGTCTTGGTGTATACGTTCTCGGTGTAAATAAAAGAAAAGATACATTCGTCAAGAATCATAAGTTACAACACTTAATGATAGTCATAGGGAACAAATAAGCAATCAAAACATATTAGGAAACAGTCGATATGAATCTTAAGGATTCCAGCAACAAGGTTACAGTCCTACAGTCATAAGTGGGAGGAGATGGGTGATGGGAACGATGAGAAGATTAATAGTAATGCAGACTTAGTAACTAGTTTGATAGTGTTGAGGGAATTATTTGTTTAGCAGAGTGATGGCATTCGGGAAAAAACTGTTCTTGTGTCTAGTTTAATGGGATAAAAGGGTCAAGGGTATATCTAGGATATGGCCAAATTTGCAAGATGGTGGACACAATTGGGTTGATCAAAGCTTTGTCTATTTTTAAGTGCATCCTATGTGGACCACAACCTGAGGGCATCCATGGCAATGGTGACATATGGAAAGAATACTTTGTCTAATATGAATAATGAAGGGTAGACAATTCGAGTTGTTTGCTTTGGTATACAGAAGAACCTCCAGGTGTGAAATGAAGACCTTTCACAATCATGACCTTCAAAAATTTCTATCTCTGTTTTCTAGAAATTTCAGGGAAAAGGTTATAGATTCCATACATTGGCTGTGTGCATACACATCACAACCAATTACGTAACAATATAGGACAGGGGTGTCAAACTCGTGGTGTCACGGCAATGTCATATGATGTATCATGACTTTTCCCCCCTTTCTCTAAACCAGGGGTGGCCAGTGCGTGACACATCCGGGCCACAGGCCACGAGTTTGACAGCCCTGATCTAGGAACTGCATTCTGAAAACAAGCAAGCTAGTTTGTTTGGTTTTAATCTCAGTTAGTTATAGTTTGGGCAGAAGAGAGACCTGCTCTGATGATCAAACGTGTGTTTAGGTCTAGCTTGCTGTGTGAATCCAGGAAAACTGGTTTAATACAATATCTAAATTAAGAATGTTGTTTATACCAAACTAATGGCTGTTGAGAAGCCCAAACTGCATGGCTCGATATTTTGATGCTTCATATAATAATTCCATTCTTCTGTGAGAGACAATATTCCAAATTAGGCACAAGGCTAAAAACATTCCACAGACTAAAAGGGGAACAAGGTTAGGCATTTTTTGCTGAGTAAAAAGTATTATTTTAAAAAATTCTTTAATGCCGACTCATCCTTGACTCTGGGAATCTCTATGAGATTGAAATGAATAGTGCCTATGAGGTAACTATAATTCTGAGGACTGTAATTTGAATTCCGGAACATTTGATCTTAATTGGGTCAATCATTTTTCTCAATCATTTTTGTTTTGTTTTATTTTAATTCTGAATCTTGTTTGTTTTTAGACGCTCCCAAAGAAGTTAAAATGAATGCTGATCCTGGAGGTGCAGTCAAAGAGGGAGACAAGCTCGCTCTGGAATGTATAGTTAGCAACAGTAACCCGGCTGTGTTTTCTTATCAGTGGTTTAAGGATGGTAAAATTTGGAACTATTGGGGCGCCAGAAGAGAGTTTAATAGTTTAAAAGAAACAGATTCTGGCAGTTACAGCTGTAACGCTACAAACGAGATTGGAAGTAACAACTCTAGAAGTCTGATGATTGACGTCCAGTGTGAGTTGATTAATTAGTGCTGCTGAGCACCAATTATCTCTTAAGGCCTCTTCACTGTCCAGTTCTTCTGAAGAGATTTTCATCTTCCAAAGGGAAGGTCATGTACGCTCGTCTGCCAATAAGACAACCTTTGAAGTTTTAACTAAAATTCCCATGAAAAATATGTCACCTACAGACACAATAAGCTGACCCTAGAAATGTTTGCATGTTTTAATTTTCACAAGTGGTTTATCTGTGGACAATCCATGGATTATCCATTTTTCATGGTACTTTGGTTAAAAATGTGAGGGTCATCTTATCCAAGGAACGTCTTGAAATTAAGTAGATACAGAATATATGGGTAGTTTAAAAAAGTATTACCTTATATATTTGTAGATAAGCCCATCTGTAGATAAACCAAACCCAATTTTTCAGTGCCCACAGCCAGCAGTTTGATCCTGACTGGCTCAAGTTTGATTCAGCTTTCCATCCTTCTGAGGTTGGTAAAATGAGGACCCAGATTGTTGGGGGCAATATGCTGACTTTACAAGCAGTTTAGAGAGGGCTGGAAAGCACTGTGAAGCTGTATATAAGTCTAAGGGCTATTGCTATTGCTATTTTTCCAGAAACCAACTTTCCTGGGTTTTGGCAAAAAAATGCTGATACTAAAAATGGTTTTGCTTAACAACCATGGTGTTTGTTTAATGACCACCTCAAAAAAGGTCATAAAATCAGGGAGAGAGAAAGGGAGACATGCACACACAGAGAGAGATACAATGACACAACAAAAATTGCAGGCTCAATTACAATACTCAACTTTGTTATCATCTTCTTGTCCACATCAAATTGATTTATTCCTTTGCCCCTTCAGGAGAAAGAAATTGCCAAACATCTGCCTTACAAAAAAACTGAAATCAATTTTGTTTTCAATCCCCCAGATCCGCCAAAAGTCAACATTATAATGCCATCATTTGCCATCAAAGAAAAGGACAATGTGGTTTTGAGATGTTCAGCTACCGGAAACCCTCCCGTCAGTGGTTATACATGGTACAAAAGCAGCACATCTGGCATTATCAATTATACATCGGAACTGCAATTTATGAGAATTCAACCCAAGGATTCTGATACCTATCGTTGTGTGGTCCACAACAAGATTGGCCATTCGAATGCCTCTGTCACACTGAATGTTCATTGTAAGTAGAAACAGATCCTGGCACTGGAAGTTGTACAAAAGAACAGAAGGTTGTTTAATCCACATGGCTGTATATTACTTATACATTAGCAGGAGATCTTTTCCATTGTCTGCTCCCTAGTGTTGCTGGGGATGTTGAGAAAAAGATACAGTTGTTTTAAACCACTGTGGAAAGCTGCTCCATTTAAGCGCCAAGAACCACTTGGAGACTAAGCGCTGTACAGCTCCAGTCCTATATCTCCTCTCCTCCAATAAGGCCAGGGATGAAATCCAACAGGTTCTGACAGGTTCTGGAGAACCGGTAGCAGAAATTTTGAGCTGTTTGGAGAACCGGCAAATACCACCTCTGGTTGGTCCCAGAGTGGGGTGGGAATGGGGATTTTGCAGTATCCTTCGCCTGGAGTGGGGTGGAAATGGAGATTTTGCAGTATCCTTCCCCGCCACGCCCACCAAGCCACGCCCACCAAGCTATGCCCACAGAATGGGTAGTAGAAAAAAATTGGATTTCATCACCGAATAAGGCACACTTCAGAAAAGCAGAACTGAGTTCCATATAATGTCCTTTGGAGGCCACTATATGGAAGGGTAAAACACAGATTTCCAGGTTCCATTGCAGTTGAATTGGTGACAATTCTTTTCATTCTAAAAGCATCAAACTCTTTCTTCAATACTAAAGTCCTGGAGATGAAACTCACAAGTCCCTTGAATAATAAAAATTTGTCTTCCCTACCTAACAGTGACAACAAAAGATAATGTTCTGAAGTAGCTCTAATTATGAGCTGGCCAGCCTACAAAATCTCCGCCTGGAACTGCTGTTTATATGTACTTTTTATTTATTGACATTTTCTCCCAATTCGCAGCACTGCAATATTTTGCGGGCTGTAGCACATTGCACATTGCACCATCTCAGCAAAGAAGTAAATAGGGGTTGCTGGACTTCTGTTACCAACCTGTCTCGGGAACCAGTGCCTCTGCTAATTCAAAGTGGGGTACAACTTTGCAGAGTTGCTTCAGAGCAGGGGTCTCCAACCTTGGCAACTTTTAAGTCGCATGGACTTCAACTCCCAGAGTTCCTCAAGCTGGTGAGGACCTCTGGGAGTTGAAGTTCACAAGTCTTAAAGTTGCCAAGGTTGGAGACCCCTGCCTCAGAGAATTCTGAAATCAAATCAAATCAAATCAAAAAGAATCTTTTTCAAAAGCCGGAGAACTCTATAGTCCAGTGATGGCTAACCTTTTTGCTGTCGTGTGCCAAAAGTGGGGGGAGCGTGGAGGATTTGTGCATGCATGTGCCCACACCCATAATGCAATGCCCCCCACATGCGCAGCCCCCTGCGCATGTGCGCATGACCCCCATGTTCCCCCTGCCCCCGCACATGCACACGTGACTGCCCATGCTCCCCCACCACCACATATGCACATGTGACCCCCGTTCTTCCCCTGTCCCCCCACGCATACACACATGACTCCCCCACACAGCCCATTTTGGGCCTAGTAGGCCTCCCTGAAGCCTCCTGGGACCAAAAATGGACTACGAGGGGGGGCATGCTGCACCCCCTGTGGCCCATTTTGGTGCAGGCAATGACCCAAAATCAGCTGGCTGGTAGGAGGTATGTGTGCACGTATGGAGGAGCTGAGCTGGGTGACGGCTCACATGCCCGCAGAGAGGGCTCCACGTGTCACAGGTGGCACGCGTGCCATAGGTTCGCCATCGCGGCTATAGTCTATCTACTGCATTAACAAACAACAACACCCTATCGATTTTGTTTTGCAGATTGCCCCAAGGATGTCCAACTTTTTCATTTAAATCATTTACCCATCAAGGAAGGAGACCAAGTCATTTTGAACTGCTCTGTGGGCAGTAGTTACCCAAGCAAGAAGTATTACAAATTTGTTGAGTCAAGCGGCAACACGCACAGAACTCATTACTCATCACTGATGCTCATCGCATCACCTGCACTACACACTTCTTACAGATGCGAAGCGTGTAATAGTGTTGGCTGCACTTCCTCCCCAAGCATCACTTTGGATGTCCTCTGTAAGTAAGAATAATTATATGATATAGCTGGAAGCCTTTAAAGCAGCTAAATTGTCCCCGGGGGGTGGGGGTGGGGACCCACAAGAGCATTGGCCATTCCAGTCTTGGATAGAGCAAGTATAAGAAATTGGAGGCGGAATAAATTATTTTAGGAAACTGAAGTTATAAATCTTTCCATTTAGACTGAAGGAACACAATTTTGTTCAGGTTCAGAGCTATACACCACATTTTTGGGTAGCACACCAACTCTAAAAAAAAGAAAGATTAATTAATTAACTTTGGACTGAATTTAAATTTAAACGTTAAAATGGATATATTTATATGCTCAAAGCATTTCTCCTTTTTGGTGTGTTAGAATTAGAATTTCGACTGTAACTTTGGGAGATGTTCTGATGGAGATATAGTAGAAGATCCTGCTATGGGCACCCAGCTTTTTTTTTTTAATTGATTCATTATTCTTCTCATCTTTCCTATTACCTATTTCCTTATCTTCTTATGACTATACATAACTTTGTTGCTTGCATCTTTCAAGTATATTGCTTTATTTAGCATCCTAGTATGATTTATGTTGATCGCTTATTTAGTATCCTATGACTATCACCAAGTATTGTATCTTATTATTTATGATGAATGTATTTTTTATAATAACTTTGATCATGATTTATCACTTATTGCTTTTATGTACACTGACAGCTTATGCACTGGAGACAATTTTCTTGTGTGTGCAATCACACTTGGCCAATAAAGAATTCTATTCTGTTCTGTTCTGTTCCATTCCGTTCCGTTCCGTTCCGTTCCGTTCCGTTCCGTTCCGTTCCGCTCCGCTCCGCTCCGCTCCGTTCCGCTCCGCTCCGCTCCGTTCCGCTCTGCTCCGTTCCATTCTATTCATTGATAGAATTATACAACTGCCTTATGTCAAGGAGTCCCAGGTGCACTCTCACCTCTATTTTTCTCCACAGTAAAAACCCTGGGAGAATGATTGCACAAAGACATTCAATTAGCACCTGTAGCTGAAGATGTACTTGAACCTACCTCTCCTAGTCCAAGTTCAATATTTCAACCACAACCTCATATTTTTTTTTTAGAATTTTTAAAATTTTTATTTCTTATGCACATAATGTACATTCTCTTATACATAATTAGTCATACATATACATATTTTTCTTAAAGAAAGCATAAGAAAAAGGCATTTAAATTCCATTTGGGATTGCTCTTCTTCCCTTTCTTTTCCCTCATTTCACAACAAACCGTCTCCTCCTTCTTCTTTCTTTCCCTTCCCCCCTTCCTCTTCTACTTTCTCCCTCCTCCTCTCCTTCCTCTTTCCTACTTCCCCTTCCCCCACTCCTCCCCTCTTTCCCCCTTTCTCACCTTCTCTCCCACTCCTGTCCCCTGTCCTTTCCTCCTCGCCTTTTCCCTTTTTTCCATTCTTCTCTCTCCCTCTCCTCTTCTTACCCTCTCCTTTCTTTCTCCTTTGTTGAATCACGACCTCATATTGACAAAGCTCTGGACATAATCAAATCATTTTGGGGCATTGCCGCTTAAGGTTTGTACAAGCAAACACATGAGTAAAAAAAAAGTGCTTTAGAGTGGTTCGGGAGATACGTCAAAAGTTGAAAATGATTTAATTAAAGCGTATATAGCTTTGGGTTCAAAAAGGAAAGTGGATGCTATTAGTTGAGTTGTTCAGTGTAGCTAATATATGCCTCCAATGCTGGTCACTCTGGGCAGATGTTCACGAGCAATAAGATATCACTCTCTGTGCTTGCATTTCTCCTTTTGTCCTACAGATGGCCCCAAAGATGTCAGGCTCAGTCGAGAACCTTCAGGGTTGGTCCTCGAAGGCACTTCTGTTCACCTGACTTGCAGTGTGAGCATGGCCAACCCCAAGAAACTCAGCTACACCTGGTATAAAAATGGGCAACGTCTGCCACTGAACTCTACAGAAAAGGTTCTATTCATCCAGAATGCCCAGTCAATGGATTCTGGCACCTACCATTGTGTATCAGAAAACATCATAACAAATGCAGAGTCTCCAACTGTGAGGCTGGATGTGAATTGTGAGTACAAATTCAGTATCTGGTCATGATGTTCTTGCTCTGCTCAATGGGCTTTCTTTCCTAGGTGAAGTCATTGTGGATTCAAGTTTGATTCTTGAGTCAAACTTACTGCTTTAGGCCCAAAGCCATCTGGGTGACCTTGGACCAATCCCTATTTTTTAGACCTAGGAAAGAGTCAAAGAGAAAGTACTTTTGAAATTTGTTAAGAAAACTGCAGGGTTTTATTTCTTTATTTGTCAACAAGTACAAGGAAACAAGTAACTGTATAGACATAGCCCTAGACATGGACTAATGAAAAAATTGGCACAAATAAAAGGATATAAATAGGCAAAACATAGCCATAAACACATAGAATGATTGTGTTTATGGGGATAGTAGGACAGTAGGACAGGGATGGTAGGCATCCTGGTGCACTTATGCATGCCCCCCCCCCTCCTTAGGGACCTCTTAAGAAACATGAAAGATCCATGGTAGACAGTTTAAGGTAAAAGGTATGGGGTTAGTTCTTCTTTCTCCTTTGAAAAATGAAAGCTGTACTTCACGTAACATGGGATAGTCTGCCATATTGGGTGTGATTTGAGTGGAATCTAGTGGAATGTACTGCTGTCAGATGCGATCTTGACCCCATAAGTGATTTTTAAAATGGACAAGCCATATTCAAGAGAGGACTGGAGGATCTATTATATTTGTTGTCTGATGACTCCCTTGTCAGTCATAGATTGCAGATCTAAACAACAGTGAAAGGTGATTAAGGCCCTCAGATGCCTTTAGGCGATTGCTATATGAGCAAACATTGAGAAAGCAATGTTTTGCAATCTCGATAACTTTCAGATGTGTGGACTTCAACTCCCAGAATTCCACAATCAACATGACCACTGCTAATAATTCTAGAAGTGGAAATATCAGGAAGTTACCAAGGTTGAGAACTAATGGATATAGATTCAGGGGTGAAATGCTACTGGTTTGGACTGGTTCGCCTTAACTGGTAGTAAAAAAAAATGCTACTGGTTCGGGTGAACCGGTATTTCCGATGATCAGCTGTGCTACATGATTTATATTCTCTAGAAAACAGGAAAGCTTACTTTCTAGTGAATCTAAATCATGCGGCACAGCTGTTCCACCCCTTGCTGTTCTACTTACCTTTGCAGACTGAGAAAAGGATTCTTAATCCTTTTTTCAGCACTGCATGGTAGAGCATTTGGTGTGCACTGTGCATGCATGCGCAAAGTGAACTGTAGTGAAGCAAAACCGGTAGCAGAGCATTTCACCCCGATATAGAAGCCTATTTATCCATCTATGTCTTTTCTTGAGTCCTTCTAAATTCCTTTGTCTTTGAGCAAATGCTGAGAATCAAATATACAAATGCTGGATTAAATTGAGTGACACTTTCTTTTTCTGACAGATGGACCTCGTAACGTTCATCTAACTCTAGACAAGGAAGCTGTTATTGAAGGCATGGATGTCAATTTGAGATGTGATAATGATGCTTACCCACCAGTGGCTACTTACAAGTGGTACTGGAAAGGAGAAGAAATCTTTATGAAGAGTTCCAAAAATTTAGTACTCAGGAAAATTAAGGTGGAGCACTCAGGAGAATATTTTTGCAAAGCATTCAATTCTATCTCTAATAAGGAATCACAGCTCATCACCATTAGTGTATCCTGTGAGTATTTCCCTTGAAAAATATTGTTACAGTTCAGTGGTGAAATTCAAAAATTTCCCCTACCTGTTCTGTGGGCATGGTGTGGTGGGCGTGGCTTGGTGGGCATGTGACTGGGTTGGCATGACTGCACAACTGATTCACACACAATGTAAAAGCAGCTGGACTTCAGACCAAATGGCCCCTGCAACAAGCAGGAACCTCACAGAGTCACAGAGAGCTCAAAAACAAACTATCACACTTTACACAAAAATAACACAAAAGCTACACAACTGACTTACACACAATGCAAAAGCAGCTGGACTTCACACAAAATGGCCCCTACAACAAGCAGGAACTTCACAGACAATCAGGCACAGCTGATTGTCTCCCAGATAATCAATAGTAAAAAAAAAAAAGGTCTGACATTGCCCGGCATGGCTGATTATCACACAGCTGATTGTCGGAACTATTTTTTTTACTTTTTAAAGCATTTTTTTTTACTATGGGTTCGGGCAAACGGTAGCAATTATTACTACCGGTTCAGGCGAACTGGCCCAAACCGGTAGCATTTCACCCTGTTACAACAGTTCCTAGGTGACCATCCTTGATTAAGAAATTCTTGGCAATGGAAAGACAACTAGTCAAACCGAACCAGGCAACTTCATATTCTGCAAATATTTTGGAGAGCAACTCCAAATGTTCTTGTTGGCTTGGAAATTCATGAGAAAAGAAATCAGGCTGGCTGATCCTAAAGTACAATTTTTTGAATGAGCAAGTCATGACTGAAGAATTCTCTATGAGTTTAGTCTGTTTTCAGAGTGGGATTTATGTTTTCATACTTGGATTGAGGAGATAAATAATACTACTACTTAGACTTATATACTGCTTTACAGTCCACTCTAAGCAGTTTACACAGTCAGTTTCAATGCCCCCAACAATCTGGGTCCTCATTTTACTGACCTCGGAAGGATGGAAGGCTGAGTCAACCTTGAGTCAGTGAGACTCGAACTACCAAACTGTTGGCAGCCATCAGTCAGCAGAAGTAGCCTGCAGTAGTGCATTCTAACCATTGCGCCACCATGGCTCAAAGCTCAGAAGAAACCTATAGATGATTTCTTAACAAACAAAGCAAAAATGAAACCGTAAAAACCAAAACCAAATGAAAAACCAGATGCCTCGATGCAATTTAATTCATATATTTTGCAAATTGTATTTTTCTCCTTCACACACACACTCTCATATTTATCCTAACATTCCCTAATATATGGATTTTCAGTAAACTAGCTTCCATAGTATGATCTATTACTACCATACATTTCTGTACACAACTTTCCCAAATATATCCAACTTTTCCTGTGCAGCTTTCTCCCAGTGTATACATTTGTTCCAATTATACACATTTTTTTCCCCATGTGTTTGTGCATTCACATGTAGAGGTGAATGTTTAAACCAAGAGGAGTTCAGAGAACATTGCACATTAAATACCATTAATTTTATGTCTAGTTGAATTGAGCGAATAAGATTAAGCTTTGAGCCTTTTTAAAAAAATATTATCCTTACTGAGAATTGAGTCTCTGCAAAGTTATGTCCAGAATCAAAGCAAACAAACGGCAGTAGCTGAATGTTGTTCTATCGTTTACCGCTTTTGGGTTCCTCTGAGCATGCAAACTATATGAATAGAAACAGTGGTGAAATCCTCCACTGTTTGCCACTGGTTTGCTGCCTGCACATGCGCGGTGTGCACCAAATGTGCGCTGCGTGCACACATGCGCAATGCACACCAAACACGTGCTGCACGCACATGTGCAGTGTGCACCAAGCACACACTGCACGTGGAAAAAGGAGGCTTAAGAAGGTAAGTAGAATAGCGAGGCGGGGAAACAGCTGTGCCGCGTGATTTAGATTAGCTAGAAAGCAGGATTTTCTGCTTTCTAGCTAATACAAATCACGCGGCACAGCTGATAGTCAGAAATACTGGTTTGCCTGAGCTACTAGCTTTTTTAACTACCGGTTCGCCCGAACTGGTAGCTTTTTGTTACTACTGAGCCGGTAACTTTTTTTTTTACTACCGGTTTGCCCAAACCTCTAGCTTTTATTACTAACGGTTCACCCGGACTGGTGTAAACCGGTAGCGTTTCACCCCTGAATAGAAATATGATAGGGTATTGATTGGCATAGGTTTGATGAGCAAATAAAGTCATGGATTCAAGCTGACACAAAATCAAACCGAGATCCTCCTAAACTTTGTTATTTTTCATTTGTACTGTGCAGACAGCAAAGCTACAGTGATGAAACGAACTTTGATTAGCCTTGGCATGGTTCTTGCCATTATTATCATACTGGGGTTGCTGATTTATGGCTGGAAGAAATGGTAAGTGAGAGTCAATGGCCTGCAGGCAATGATCAACAATAGTCACGATGGTCACCATCCTATTGATAGTGTAGGGTGCCCTGCAGATATGAAAGATAGTGGGGAAAGTCACTTTTTCTAAGGCAGACTTTCACTTAGTAATATTTTCAAGATTCTCTGCTCCATAATTGGCTGATGGGGGACACTTCAAAAGAAAGCCATGTGAGGAGAAGCAAGGTACCATCAAAATCAAATCAAACCTTTATTGCAGTCTAATTTAGGCCAGAGAGATTAAAATCAAATTGAATCAAAGGCTGAAATAAGACTCAACAAATCAAATGTCCTATTCAACGTGAATCTTAGAAGGGCAACTTACTAGTGGTGTTCAGCATGACATTGGGGTTCAATAGTCTATATTAAAGATAAAGGTTCCCTTCACACATATGTGCTAGTCGTTCCTGACTCTAGGGGGTGGTGTTCATCTCCATTTCAAATCTGAAGAGCCAGCGCTGTCCGAAGACGTCTCCGTGGTCATGTGGCTGGCATGACTCAATGCCAGAGGCGCACGGAACGCTATTACCTTCCCATCTAAGGTGGTCCCTATTTTTCTCCTTGCATTTTTTACTTGCTTTCAAACTGCTAGGTTGGCAGAATCTGGGACAAGTCACGGGAGCTCACCTCCATTACGTGGCACTAGGGATTTGAACCACTGAACTGCTGACCTTTCGGTCGACAAGCTCAGCTTCTTAGCCACTGAGCCACCATGTCCCTTATTGGTCTATATTGGGTGTTGCCAATTCTGCAGGAACCACTATAGTTTTGAAGAAGCAATCCGCACTTCTGGTAGGACTGGGTCCATCTCACAGGAACAGCAGCATGTTCCCAGTGGCATCACAGCATCCATCCTGGGAACTGGTTCCAAAACCATGACCTGGAGGTGACTTAATTCTGTTTCTCCTCTTGCAGGAAGAAAAAAACACGTTCAAACATTGGCAGCACACAGAGGACAGGCTCATTTTTTGTGAGGAAGGTAAAGAATCACTTTCAATTGTTTTCTATGGTACAGTAGAGGTGGAGAGAGCATTGAGGAGAATTCGTAGGCCTTTTAGCTCCCTTGAAGTTCTAATACCCTAAATATTCCTCCTTCTTTCAAATCCAATGATTGTGTTATTAGCCTATAATACTTCTTCTCTATTTAGTGACTGAGAATGAGATGTAGGGAAGATGGTGTCCCTGTAACCTGCAATAGTTGGGTAGGAAAGAAAAAGGGGGGAAAAAGAGAAGGGAAGGGGAAGGGGAAGGAAAAAGAGGAGAAGGGGAAGGGGAAAAGGAAGGGAAAAAAGGGGAAGGGGAAGAGGAAGGAAAACGAGGAAGAGTAGGAAGGAGGGAGTGAGAGTGAGAGAGTGAGAGTGAGAGTGAGAATGAGAGTGAGAGTGAAAGAGAAAGAGAGACAGAGACACACATACACACAGAGAGAGAGATAGACAGAGAAAGAGAGAGAGAGAGAGAGGGAGAGAGAGAGAGAGAGAGCACATAGTGGCTCCTAGATTGGAACTGTACTGTGGATGTAATGAAGGAACTTGGGGATGACCGCTCTTTCTCGTCTAACTTACCTCATAGAGTTCTTGTAGAATTGAAACGTGAGAAGAGATATTAATACATCATCTTGACCTTTCAAAAGAATCGAAGGGGGACATCCGTGCAACAAATAAGTCATGAATGGATACAATTTGGCCAGCGCTCAGATTTTCATTTTCCAACAAGCTGCACTGATCAAATTCTTCCTCTTTACTGAAGCTATGAAAGTTGGAGGGTTAGTAGTCTTCCCTGGCTAGAATACTGAGGTTTTTTCCCCTTCTCTTAGGCCAAGCGAGAAGGACTACCTAATAACAACCCCAGACCAAATGGAGGTAGGACAGGCAGCCCCCTAGACTGCCAGAATGAGGAGCAAGACGGCACCATTTCATATGCAAGACTCCAGTTCGCCCACAGTGGGTCACAGGACCGTACTATTTATTCCAGGTATGATGATGATGAAGTGATAAAGGATCTAAGAAATCACGAGGGATACACTGCTGGCTTCAGCTTTTAGAAGGTTCTTGATAAGTTCTGCCCCTTCCCTTACTTTGCCTACTGCTTCCTCTTCGCCATGGTTCCCACGGTCCATCTATTTGCCACTCCCTTTGGATCTCCAGCATCTTCTGGGAGAACAGAGAAGATGGACAAGCTGGGCTTCTCCTTGCTCATTTGGAGAGAGAATGTGAAGAGCAGGAAGGAGAAAAAAGAACAGCCACAAGATCAGGAGCTTACATGGATGGATAATGCCCCCCCCCTACACACACACACAACTGATGCCACCAGGCCTGGACAACTCTTGGTGTTAATTCTGGTTCAATGCAGAGGTCAAGAGAAAGTCCTTTAGATTAGGGATCTGCAGATCTTAGAAGGGGGTGTTTGGATTCAGTGAAGGCTAATGTTCAACTTATGTCCAAAGTCCTTTATCAAATGCCCAATTCTGCTCTTCTAACCATTGGAATGAGTATTGTGTACTTCCCTTTGCTTATTGGAAGTCACTTCTGAGCATCTGCAGGCCGAAATGGTCAACTGAAGTCACCTTGCAGAGGTGGAGTGACTTACGTCCACAGGAGGCTACATTATGTCAGTTCGAAGATAGTCAGTTGTGATTCACACAGGGCTTCGTTATGAGGCTGACTAGATATACAAAATAGCAAATTATTGCCTCCTTGGCTGCTGAAATGCCACACAGGAAGTCTATCTTTGAAACCATAGCCTTACTTTTCAGTGTATTTGATTCAATGTCACTTTAGTTCCAGTCTACGAAGAAGGATAGAGCAAAGTTCTTGTGGATCTTAAGTAAAAATAGAGTAAATTTAGGTGATGGTGTACAAAAACATACAATAACATACAAAGTAGAAGTCAACTAGAGACACAAATTTATCTCCTATTACAACATCACAGAAGCTTTTCTTTTCTTTTCCATATTTTATTATCTCCCTCTCCCCCTCTCCCTCCCCCTCCTTCTCCCACTCTCTCTCCCTCTCTCTCTTCCTCTCCATCCATCCATCCATCCATCCATCCATCTATCTATCTATCTATCATAAAATATCGAAAAGCAAAGCTCCTATGTTACGTGTGTGTATGTGTATATTTAAAAAGTTATTTTGGAGAGAAGAAACAAATGCCTGCAAAGCCATCAAATAATCTCATGCAGTTAATGTCTTCTTGATTACAGTGTCATGCAGCCAAATGTGGGACTAGATTCCTCAGAGAACAGCGTGATCTACAGTGTAGTAAAGAAACCTTCATTCCACCCCAAGGTACATATCCTTTGAGCCGAATCCCTGTGGATTATGAACGGAGGGCATTCTTGACTCTATAGCTCAGATATTGCTGGGGTTGCAGATCTCAGAATGCTCAGCCAGCACATACGGAAGGTATCTATTTGGGGAAGGCAGGTCCTTTTTCTTTCCTGTTTTCATAGCAGAGATAGAAAGGTTTGAGTAGATCATACAGATGAACAGAGATACTGTAAGTCTCCTACAAAGTGATCCATTCCTCATGCCATTTTTGGTGATCATACTCAATATTATTTTCTACCAATTTTCTATTTCAAAGATGAGGGCCACGTACAGTAATGCCCAAAATTGTGGAAACCTTTTGGGAAAAGTGTATTTTCTAAAACTAGCTAATAACACCACTTTTTTTGGGGGGGGGGGAGCAGTACCATAAATATATATATATATATATATAAATTTGATTTATATGCCGCCCTTCTCCGGAGACTCAGGGCGGCTTACAATGTGCTAAGCAATAGCCTTCATACTTCTGTATATTTATACAAAGTCAGCTTATTGCCCCCACAAACTGGGTCCTCAATTTACCTACCTTAGAAAGGATGGAAGGCTGAGTCAACCTTGAGCCTTGGTGAGATTCGAACCTGCAGTAATTGCAGGCAGCTGATGTTAATAACAGGGCTTTAGACCACTGTACTATCCAAGGCTCCTATATATCAATGGAAAGTTCATTTAATCAAGAATGTAATGCAATAATTCTTATGATTTAGGATTTGCTATTAGAATAGCAGTTACAGTATAAAGAAGAAAAATGAAACACGTAGGAAAAACGAGATATACAACAATGATCACCATGTCAGTTAATCCTTGGTTGGGTAACCTTTAGCATGAATGACGGCCTTACAACGTCTTCCCATGGAGTGAACCAAGTCTTTGAGTTCTGCAGCTGTTACAATGTGAAACCAAGATTGAAGGATTGCTTCTATTCACTGGGTTTTATTGCTGGGTCACTTCTGACTAACAAGTTTCTTTAGTCAGCTCCATAGATTTTCAATTGGGTTAAAGGTCTGGGCTATTCCCAGGCCATTCCAGCAGTGGAATAGGATTATCTTGAAACTCCGCCCCCCAAAAAAGTGTTATTATTAGCCATCAAACCTCAAAAATACACTTTTCCCAAAAAGTTTCCACAATTGTGGCCACGACTGTATATAGGAATGACCAGACGGGATCCTCACCAGATACGTTTGGACTACAACTTCTATCATCCCTAGGCAGCCTGTCAGCAGATGGGCTGCCTTGAGATGATGAAATCTGAAATCCAGTTATATGAGAAAGTCATGGTCTTTTGATTCAGCTTCTTCTTTTCGGATTTTTTTGTTGCTGTTGTTGGTACAATTCATGAGAAATGATCGTCCTTGAAATAGCCATTTATATTTCTCTTAAGAAGACAAACATGAGCTTCCCTTTTTCTGGGCTGAGTTTCTCTATTTTATGATGTGGTCCCAAGGGCTTTTGCTGTTCATGCTCTTCCCTCTTGCGCTTGCCAGCTTTTATTTTCATAAAGTCCCTGTAGCTATTTTTGGCAACATGTAAAGCAGAAATTGAATCATGCACAAGGATGGGTGGTTTGGGCTGATTTCCTATATTTCCTATATTCGGCATGAAATCTTCTTCAGCCCATTTCTGCATGGGCGTGTAGATTTATTTGAAAAATGGAAGGTCCGCAAAGATCTTTGTTGGCAATTGGCATGCACATTTTCCATATAGAATAGAATAGAATATTAGGCAGGAAGCCAGGTAGGTGACCTTAACAGAATAATAGAGTTGGAAGGGACCTTGGAGGTCTTCTAGTCCAATCCCCTGCCTAGGCAGGAAACCCTACAGCACTTCAGACAAATGGTTATTCAACATCTTCTTAAAAATTTCCAGTGTTGGAGCATTCCCAACTTCTGGAGGAAAGTTGTTCCACTGATTAATTGTTCTAACTGTCAGGAAATTTGGTTTGGTGTCATCTACAAATTTGATGAGTTCCCCATCTATCCCCTCATCCAAGTCATTGATGAAGATGTTGAAGAGTACTGGGCCTAAAACAGAGCCTTGGGGTACTCCACTGCTTACTTCCCCCTATGTAGCTGCAGTTCCATTGAGGACTACACATTGAGTCCGGTTGGTCAGCCAGTTACGAATCCATCTGGTGGTGATGCTGTCTAACCCACATTTTTCTACTTTATGTAGTAGTAGGTTATGATCTACTTTATCAAATGCCTTACTGAACTCCAAGTAAATTATATTGACAGTATTCCTCTGGTCCACTAATTTTGTCACTTTGTCAAAGAATGCAATAAGATTAGTCTGGCATGATCTATTTTTGACAAACCCATGTTGGCTTTTGGTTATTACTTTGTTTGCTTCTAGGTGTTCTCTAATTTGTTGCTTGATTATCTTTTCCAGAGTATTCCCTGTTATTGAGGTCAGGCTGATAAGTCTGTAGTTTTCTGGATCTATTTTTTTTTCCTTTTTTGAAGATATGTTTTTATGTTGGCATATGCACTTTTTGCAAGCCAATTTTGCTTTATTTGTAAAGGTGCCATTTTAAAGAGTTTACAGAGAAAGATAATAGAGCTTTTTAAATCTGTAATAATGAGAGTATGGGACTTTTTCAGTTTAAGTGTTGCTTTCTTGCAGTTTAGGAAGCGTGGCCATCTAAGTAGGCTTCCGAATAACGAAAATTGATATAATAGAAAACAGCAGGGTCAGCAGTGTTCATCCCCCTTTCATCCATAAAGTAAGCTGACAAACACACCACCACACAAAGAAAAATAGAAAAGAGTTGTTCACTAAGAATAATTAAGAAAAACATAAGGGAATTTGAAAAATCACAAGGCAAACTTTGATAAGGTTGCATTGACTTCAATTCAGTTTTGATTAGGTGACATTCAAAAGGTGAGTTTCATTTGACTCGTTAGATCAGGTTAAAAAATGTCAGCGGTGCAATCATCCGAAGTCTGCTACCAGTTCTGTGAGTCTGCTACCGAGCGTGCGCTTTGCATGCAGATGCACACTTTGTGCACATGTGCACCTGAGGCACACCCGCGCAGAGCTAAAAAAAGAAGCCTTCCAAGTCTGCAAAGGTAAATAGAACAGTGAGGGGGGGGGAGATCCGCTGTGCCACACGATTTAGATTAGCTAGAAAGCAAAAAATCTGACGATTCTAGCTAATATGAATTGTGCATCACAGCTGATCGTTGGAAATACCGGTTCGCCCGAACTGGTAGCATTTTTTACTACCAGTTCGGGAGAACTGGTCCGAATCGGTAGCATTTCACCCCTGAAAAATGTGGTCTACACTGACAGATCATGGCTCTCCAGAATTGCAGAAAGGAATCATTCTCAGGTCATTTGAAAGTGCTGATGACTGAACCTGTTCAGATTTAAGTACAGGTAGTCCTCGACTTACAACAGTTCACTCAGTGACTGTTCAAAAGTTATATGACTGAAAAAAAGTGACCTAGGACTGTTTTTCACAGTTATGCCCTTTGTAGCTTCCCCGTGATCGTGTGATCAAAATTCAGATGCTTGACAACCAGTTCATACTGATGACCATTGCTGTATTCGAAGGTCACATAATCACCTTCTACAACTTTCTGACAAGCAAAGTCAATGGGAAAAACCGATTCATTTAACAACCAGGTTACTAACTTATCCACGCAGTGATTCACTGAACAACTTTGGCAGGAAAGATTGTAAAATGGGACACAACTCCCTTAACAAATGTCTTGCTTAATGATGAAAATTTTGGGGCTCAATTGTGGTCGTAAGCAGAGGACTACCTGTAGAACGTTCACCCGAATCTACTCTCCTTTGCCTAAACAAGTTCCTTCTCTTCCTGTTTTAGAATGACACCAAGACGGATTATGAGAATGTGACGAAGAAAGAAGAAGAGGAACTGCACTATTCTTCCTTGGTGAACCTAGCGCCACGCTCCCGTCCCATCAACGTTGACTTAGAAACAGATTCTGAATCAGAAGACAGCATCCAATATGCAGCTCTGAAGCACTGATCTACTCGAGTTTGCAGAGATCAGGACTCTCCTGCTAGGGAGTGGAAAAGGATTAGAGTTGGGTGTGTCTAAAAAAAAAGTTTTCTTTTTACAGCCAGGAATCTGAGAATTCCGCGGGTAAAAGAAGAAAGATAAAATAGGATAAAGGGCTAATAAAGCCAGTATTTAAGTTTATATTGTGTGTCCAAGTCCACAACAGGAGGTATATAATGGTCAGCTTTCAACATATAAACCTAATTCACTTTTTCATGACTGCTAAAGCTTGCTTTTCTCTGTCTGATATTCAATCCATCCCTTAGAAATTATTATAGAGCAACTCAAACTTGTTCATATAGATATTTTTTTCAGGGGTGGGCGTCAAAATTTTTAGCAAGGGGTTCTCTGCCTGTTTGCTGGGTGGGCGTGGCCATGGTGGGTGTGGCTCCTGTACCATGGCGGTGGGGAGCGGTTTTGCCCTCCCTGGGCTCCGGAGGATTTCCTCAAGCCTCCAGCAGGGCGAAATCAGCCTCTCCAGGCTCCAGAGGCCCTCTGGAGGCTGGAAATAGCCCAATTTCCGGCCTTCCCAAACTTCTGGTAGGCCTGTTTTTCACTCTTCTTGAGCCTCCACATGCGCCCTGCACTTACCTGCATCCAAAATGGGCCGCATGGGGACTCCTGGGAGGGCAGGCTGGGGGGCAGCCAGGAGTGGGATTCGGGGGTTCTCCGAACTGAACAGAATCTTAGCTAGAGGTTCTCCCGAACCCCTGCAAACCCCCAGCAGCCCCACCCCTGGCTTTTTTCCCCAAGAGGCAACTGGACTTCCTTGTTTTTCTTTGAAGACATGTTGCTTCTCATCCAAGAAACTTCTTCAGCTCTCCCAAAGTGCATAGCTAAATGTCTATGGAGATGCTCAGTCATCCAGATCATCGTTGTCCCCAAAGATGCTTTTTTTTCTTTTCAAGAGGCAGCTGGACTTTCTTATTTTTCTTTGAAGATGTTTCGCTTCTCATCCCAGAGGCTTCTTCAGCTCAAAAAGCACCTTTGGGACAAAAAGCACCTTTGATTGACTGAGCATCTCCATAAACTTGTTCATATAGTTTGGTTCTTTCAATTCTGACAAATAGGACTTTTCCAGGCCAGAGATCTTCCTGACCCTAATTTGCTACCTAGGTCATCAGATTGTCTTGTGTTGTATCTTCTGCCATGGCACAGTTACTTCTAGCTTACCAGTTCCAACCATGTGAGATCTATTACCAATCAGTTCTTCAAAATAAATGAAGTGATAATCCCAGATACAGTTTTCCTTCTGTGCTTTTCAGAGTAGAGTTTGATATGTTCAGCCAAATACATTAAATCCTGCAATCTCAGCTTGATTAGTAGCTGTGTTTTTGTGAATGTGACTTAATGTGTTGGGCGAACTGAGCCCATGTGGTTAGTGTGTGGTTAAAAAAAGGCTTATAAAATTGGGTATAACTCACTTAACAACTGCCTCCTCAGCAAAGGAACGTCTGGTCCCAACTGTCATTGTAAATCAAGGACTACCTGTTATCTGTTATGAAGTCATTCCAAAATGTATGATGGCACATATTTATATATTTAGGGACAAGCTCATTCTGGCTTGTCCTCCAATGTTCAGAAGGTTTACTTCCCTGCTGAAACAGCTTTCTGTTTTTCTACCTCATTCCCAAGATTTGTTGGGTGTTGTTGTTATTTGTTTTTTTGGACAACAGATGGAGTCAAGTTGGTTTTCTTCTTGTCTGATGTTCTTCCAGGGAGGCTGTGGGTATTATCTCTCATAGAATTCATTTTCCTACTACTTGTGTTTCCCACAAAATAAAACCCTGTCTTATTTATTTATTTTTGCCAGACACTAGGTCTTATTTTCAGGAGTGGAGGATGTCATCCACTGACTCACTTCACTTGCATGTGTTGCCCCTGGTCTCCTTTTTGCTGTCAGAGGCCTTCAGGAACTTCTTCTGCGGCCAGCAAGGCATTCAGAAAAGCCTTGCCAGCTGCAGAAGAAATGGGCCCAGGTGTGTGAGGCCTGGCTGCAACTGTCTGAAAGTAAGTAGTAGGGCAGCACCACCACCCCCATCCCCACCCTAGCTAAATTTTTATCTGTGCACCCTGGAGTGGGCGGAGTCTTAATTAGGATTTATTTTGGGGGTAGGGTTTATAGTGGGCGCACGTGTAAAAACCAAACTAAGACGATCATATTTTTGGGGAAATACAGCAGAATGTATTCCCCATAACTAAAGGCTCCCTGGTATAAAAATCAACTTGCTAGAAATGTAGAACAGAAGAGGAATACGCTGGGCTGGAGATTTTTTTTTCTCCTCGCTGGGTAGGGAGTTTTTTTAAGGAAAGGAAGAGTCCATATACCCATGTTGTAATGCTATAATCCAGATAATCCAGGCCAATTTGGAAAATCTGCTTATTAAGTACTAGAGAAAATTATAATTTGAAAAATGAAGGTAGATTTGGTACCTGTTTCCTTGTCAAATGCTAGGCATGCAAATGGGATTACTTTGCAAGTCATTCTTACGCTCTCTCCCTGGGTAAAGCATCCTTCATCAACAAGTTTTAGTGGCACTTAAAGATACCAGCCATCAGCAAATAAAAAAACATTGTTGGAGGAAGGAGTTGCGGTGAGGAGAGTAAACCGTGCCCTCTACTTAAAGGGAAGGCAAACAACAGCTGTGGGCAGGGGAGGTCAAACAGCAATTTGGTCAATATTCTCCTTTCATTGGCTAGATAACTGTCAGAGAAGTCATTACAGGCCCCATTTCCCCTCTAACCAATTCCTGACCTTTGGGACATTTTATCAGATAACACCACCCTGTTTGCTTTTGTGCCAAGCAACTCTGTAGCAGGTTGATCTGCGATGAAAGTCTGGCTGATTGACGAGGCTGTTTTTGTTGACAGAATAGAGTCCACACAGTTAAATGTAGTGTAGCAAAATGCTCAGCTATCTGGGGAAGACACACCTAAGGGCTGGGATGCTTCCAGAAGATGCTGACTCCAATGCCTTCAGAAACACCGGAGCTTCATATACTGTAGCAAAATAGCAATAGCACTTAGACTTATATACCGGCGCTTCACAGTGCTTTCCAGACCTCTCTACGCGGTTTTACAGAGTCAGCATATTGCCCCCAACAATCTGAGTCCTCATTTTACTGACCTTGGAAGGATGGAAGCTGAAAAACTTTTCTAGGACCCACCTCCCCAAACACAACAGTTTCTTGCATTGTGTGTCAGGTTCCAAGTAATGCATTCATCATAAATTGAACTCCGAGGCATTCCGTTTTCTCAAAGTACAAATTTATTTAGATACATCATATTGGCACTAACTGGTGAAAAGCCAGTACTAAAGTTCCTGGGCTTTTCACCCCAATATAAGTTTCAGTTTCTCAAGTTTCCAAAACAACTGTCATATTATCCTACCAAGATGAGAGCTGGTTGCTCAGCTACATCCCTCCTCCTCCTCCTCCTCCTCCTCCTCCTCCTCCTCCTCCTCTTCCTCCGATCAGCCTGACATTGGAATGTGGTTGACTCGTCAGTTAGGAATGCTATTTTGACTGAAGGCTCCATCCCCCACCTCAGCTCCCAAATGTGTCAAGCTGAATGCATGTCAGAATGCCCAAGGAGATAAACAACCCCACACCCCAATCAATTTCACGCTTGACATTGTGATGGAAATCAATAGATAGTATTAGTGACTCTTCGGTATGGCAAATAGAGGGTTGAGTTTTGGCCCCAGTGCATGGATCATACATGTAATCAAAATGGCTGCTTCTCCAAGAGTGAATGAAGCTGGTGATGGGTTTGGGAGGCTGCTTTCTTGACTTATTGCTTTGTTATATAGACCCATAACTCCAGGATATGGTAGGGGGCCTTGGACATCGTTTCCCAGTCTTCTGAGTGTATACAGAAGATACTTCTGGTGGAATAGTTGGCAAAGCCTGAATGTACGGCCACCATTGCTGCCTGCAAATCATAAATGCTGATTCTCCAAATCTATTTTGCTTTTTTTTTTTTGCTGAAGAAGCCAATAACATACACAGGTTGTCCTCAACTTACATCTGGTTCGTATTTATGACCGTTGTTGTGTCCTAAAGTCATACGATCACCTTTTGGGACCTTCCCTGTTATTACAGGGAATCCTCGACTTACAACAATTCATTTAGTGACAATTCAAAGGTACAACGGCAGTGAAAAAAAGTTTTTCACACTTACAACCACTTCAGCCTCTCCATGGTCACGTGATTTGCATTTGGATGCTGGACAACTAACTCACATTTATGACAGTTGCAGCGTCCCAGGCTCATGTCATCCCCTTTTGCGACCTTCTGACAAGCAATGTTAATGGGGAAGCCAGATTCACTTAATAACCGGGTTACTAAGAGCCTTGGTGGTGCAGCAGACTAAAGTGCTGTTAACTAGCACCAGCTGCCTGCAATTACTGCAAGTTCGAATCTCACCAGGCTCAAGGGTGACTCAGTCTTCCATCCTTCCAAGGTAGGTAAAATGAGGACCCGGATTGTGGGGGCAATAAGCTCACTTTGTATAAAAAAGAACACCGTTTAGGGGACCCCCGAAAGCCCTACTAAGCAGGTATATACAAAAGTATGAAGACTATTGCTTAACGCATTGTAAGCCACACTGAGTCTTCGGAGAAAGGCGGCATATAAATCCAACCAATAAATAAATAAATAAATAATACTAACTTATCAACTTAACAACTTAACAAAACAGAGCCTGTAGTACAGTGGTTTAAAGCACCCTGTTATTAACATCTATTAACATCTGCTGCTTGCAATTACTGCAAGTTCAAATCCCACCAGGCTCAAGGTTGACTCAGCCTTCCATCCTTTCTAAGGTGGATAAAATGAGGACCCAGATTGTGGGGGCAATAAGCTGACTTTGTATAAATATACAAAAGTATGAAGGCTATTGCTTAACACACTGTAAGCCGCCCTGAGTCTCCGGAGAAGGGCGGCATATAAATCAAATAAAAAAAAAAAAAAAACCTGAGGCAAGAAAGGTGGTAAAATGGGACAAAACTCACTTAACAAATGTCTCATTTAACATGATCTCATTTAACAACAGAAATTTGGGCTCAACTGTGGCCATAAATCAAGGACTATCTGTATCTATCTGACTCACCATCTTCTCAATAGGGAAATAAATCTTTGAGATAAATACTATCTCCCCTCAAAAAAGCTCCCCAGATGATTTCACTTTTAAAAATAAGAGTTTCTCTCTTCGATAGTGCTTACTTCAGGGCTGGGCTGCTGGGGGTTCGCAGGGGTTTGGGAGAACCTCTAGCTAAGATTCTGTGCAGTTCGGAGAATCCCCAAATCCCACTCCTGGCTGGGCCCGCCCACCCAGCCCCTCCCCTCCCAGGAGTCCCCACACAGTCTGTTTTGGATGCAGGTAAATGCAGAGTGCATGCAGAGGCTCGGGGAGGGCGAAAAATGGCCCCACCAGCCTCCGGAGGGCCTCCGGAGCCTGTGGAGGCTGTTTTCACCCTCCTGGAGGCTCAAGGAAAGCCTCCGGAGCCTGGGGAGGGCAAAAACACCCCCCCTCCCATGCCATGGTGCAGGAGACCGACTAGGCCACGCCCACCATGGCCATGCCCACCCAGTAACCAGGCAGAGAACCCCTTGCTAAAATTTTTGAAGCCCTGGCTTACTTGCTAGTTAAAATTGATCTGCCTATCATCAATCAGCCAGAGTTATATTTATGGATTCAAGCATGTGAGACAATTAAAAAAATTAATTGAAAATTAAAATTAAAGAGACAATTTTGTCCTTCCTGATTGACTCACTTTAGAGAATAAACTTTCCACCAGTCATTGGAGCATGTTTCCTTCCTGAAGAACTCAATCTATTTTCACTCTCAGGCAACAATAATATAATAGAACATGTTACTTAAATTATGCGTACGCATGTGTGTGTATAAATATGCATGTGTGTGTGTGTGTGTGTGTGTGTGTGTGTGTATCTCTGCGTAATAGTTAAAAAAGGCATTGGTCAGCATCTGATAACTAACCATTCTAAAAATACGAATTCCAGGTGTATTAGTTAAAAAAAAGAAGCAGACATACTGCGAACTCCGAAACTTAAGATTTTAAAATTTTAAAAGAATTAAAATTTTATTTTACTAAGCTTTCGTCAGCCATCTGCTGACATCGTCAGAGTATTAAACTACCATTACAGAGATCTCTGCCTTTAATATGCCATTAATCAATTTAGCCCTTGCGCGTGTAAAAGGCCCTTCCACCCTTCCAGCCACTTGTAATCAGCTGTGTTGTTTTTGCTGTCGTCATGCTGGATGATGGAGGCTTGATTCCTGCTGTTTCCTCCCTCCTGGCTTGCTTATCAGTGGGGGATGATGTTAACCTGTCAGCTATTGCAATTTGCTGCCTTGTCTGTGACCTTGTGGTCAGCCAGGTTGGTTTCTCAGTAATCCTATCTGTTGCAGTTTGAGACAGCTCTGCTGGGTTGCTCTGTGTTTGGTCAGGACTAACTGTGCCTTCACAGGCTGAGTCTGCATGCCCAGAGGTGGGAGGGTGGGTGCCTTTGGTCTCTGCTCACTGATGGAAAGCCGTCTCTGCTCCTCTTGCAGGGTCTTTCCTGGTGTCTTAGAGCCTGGTAGGCCGGTGGCAGTTCAATATGCCTGTTGATGGAATTTGTTATTGGAGAACCAGGCTTCTTTTAGTAGGCGTCCTCCTTTAGTTTTATCATGGGCAATAACCTCAGCTTCTTGAAAATCAGATGTGTGGTTGTGCTCCTTCATATGCGTCCAGATCTGGGAGCGCTGTTCCTTGCATCGGACAGCCAGTTCGTGTTTGTGTACCCTGGTCTGTAACCGCTTGGCTGTTTCCCCTATGTAATTGCTTGCACAATTACTACAGTTGATGCGGTAAACTATTGAAGATGTCTCCTCCTTGGATAATGCTTCCTTTGGGCGCATCACTCTCATTCTCAATGTTTGGTCCGGCTTGTGCGCCACTTTGACTCCATGTGCCGAGAGGATGCATGCAGCAGTTTCGGATACCCCCTGTACATATGGGAGTACCCTCCATGCAACAGTTCCACTGGCACCTTCAGCAGGCTGTCAAACCCTAGGTGTAGCACACCTTTGGATAAAGTCCATTGAGTATCCGTTGAGCTTGCAGACCTGATAAAGATATGCCCACTCCTTGCTTTAGCCACTGGTGTACTACAGTGAGTGTCTATCCTACTGTACAGTGCCCGAATACAACTGATTTTATGTGCCATGGGGTGATTGCTCTCATTATGTAAAATACGGTCCGTGTTCGTGGTTTTCCGATGCACACGTGTGTCAAGACTCCTGTCTGGGTTGCAGCTGACCAGCACATCCAGAAAGGCAAGTGTGTTGTTGGTCTCTTCCTCCATCGTAAATTGAATGTCCAGATATATGGAATTGAGGGTTCTTATAAAGCTGGTCTTATCTCACCGTTTAATGATGACAAACGTGTCATCGACATAACGTGCCCCAAACCTGGCCTTGTAACTTTTCATAGCCTCTTTTTCCAACTTCTGGAGGACCACCTCTGCTACCACTCCCGAGATCGGAGATCCCTTGGGCGTCCCCTTTATCTGTTCATACCGATGACCGCCAAATGTGAAATAGGTCCGAAGGCAGAAATTCAGCAGGTGGAGGAGGTCATCTGTGCTAGGTGATTTGGGGTTGTGTGACTCCCTCTCCACTAATAATTCCCTTATAGTTAGGACACCACGGTCTCGTCTTCCCCAATCTCCACTCCCTCCAACCTTTGTAAAAAGTTTCATTTCATAAAACTTTCATTTTTACATATGTATATATGTGTGTGTGTGTGTGTGTGTGTGTGTGTTTGTGTGTGTGTGTGTGTGTGTGTGTGTGTGTGTATGTCATTGGTTATTCGGGTTTTCTCCCGTGTAAAATTGGAAGTGTCCTGGCGACATTTTGACGAAGTCTCATTCGTCATCTTCAGGCTGGTGTTTTCGGCTTCGTGCTTCTAGGAGCAATGTTTGCTCCTCCTCATTGCTCCTAGAAGCACGAAGCCAAAAACACCAGCCTGAAGATG
>WNWU01000046.1:5555227-5575005 GCA_012654045.1 Ptyas mucosa | reverse complement strand
TCTTTCTTTCTTTCTTTCTTTCTTTCTTTCTTTCTTTCTTTCTTTCTTTCTTTTCTTTCCATATCATCAAATTCCATGCTATCTTTGACAGTTCACAATGAACCACATACCGTTACTACCTTCTGTTTGTTTCAAGAAGGGATTAGCTAAAGGAAGTTGATTTTTTTTTTTTTTGGCCCCGTAAGATTGAAAAGTCTGTTACATAGCATTTTTTCTTTCTTGTCCCACCCCCTATGTCATTGTCAGAACATGGCTAGTTGAAAAGCTATTAGGCATACTGGTAATCTGTTCATTACCCTGGGTTTAGCAGTCTCCTCAAATTCTTGGGAAGTTACCTTCCTGAGTATTATATGAATAGAGGGTCAGCAATATCAGGCTGGGTGGAATATTAATCTATATGGCAAGTCAGATAGTATTAAAAAGGCCAAAAAAAAATCTTTTCTTTGAGTTTTATGTAGATTGAACTAATATCACATCAGTTCTCAAGAGTGTTCTAGATTTTTGGCATTCTGTATTTGCCTTATTTTAAACGTTGCTCCTTTACATCAAGAACCCCACGATGATAGATTGAGAAATTACAGGAACAGTTTTCACAAAAACCACACGTATTTCCTTTTCAGGACATCTTCCCTTGTTGTCTGCAGCATATGAGCCACCTCAATGCAGTTTCACAACGTTTTATTTGGGTTTCTGAACAATCATAACAGAGTATGGGGACAAGTTTTGGATAGATATCAAACAAATCTGGCCTATTTCAGAAAAATCCTGATCTGGAGCATTAAGCAGGACTTGAAAAGAAGACCTTTGGATACATGTCTATGCTAGCTATCATTTCCCAAACTCTCATGGTCAGTATCTCTCGATTAGGTCTTAGTGGCCATTCCTTACGTTGCTGAAAATGTGGTTTACCAATTGAGAAAGAGGATATTGTTATGCAAACAACCAGCTGCAAGCTTCCCCATTGTGAGTGGGGAAGACTTAGAAAGATAATTCAGAAAGTCTTCAGGGATAAATTGTTTTGAAACCAAAAACACTTCAGTTGCTACAGAGAACTCTATAAGAACCATGCTTGGAAAAGAAAATTGATCGAAGAAGTTGCCCAAAAGCCAAAAATCGCCCCTTCTCTCCAAGTTTGGTTTCTGTGCTCCATCACCACCACGGCAAGAATTGGCATCATCATCAAATAAGGATGGGGTATCTGCTGTGAGTTTCTTTAAGTATCCACCAATCACGAGACAGAAACACTGTCTTGTCCTTCCTGCTGCCACCACAGTGGCCAGAGTCATCAGCCTAGATCGAGGTGTCACTTTCATATTTGCTTCAGGAGGCCTTTGTGTATGGGAGTGGAGTGGGAAACCTGCTTAAAACCAGGGGTGGGCTGCTGGGGCTTTGCAGGGGTTCAGGAGAACCTCTAGCTAAGATTCTGTGTAATTCAGACAACCCCCAAATCCTACTCCTGGCTGGCCCTGCCCCACCAACCCCACTCCTCCCAGGAGTCCCCACGCGGTCCATTTTGGATGCAGGTAAGTGCAGAGTGCACATGGACGCTTGGGGAGGGCGAAAAACAGGCCTACTGGAATTTCGGGAAGACCAGAAAAGGGCTCATTTTCAGCCTCCAGAGGGTCTCCGGAGTCTGGGGAGGCCATTTTCACCCTCCCGGAGGCTCTAAAAAAGCCTCTGGAGCCTGGGGAGGGCAAAAACACCCCCCCCACCATGGTGCAGGAGGCCGACTATACCACGTCCACCATGGCCACACCCACCCAGCAACTGGGCAGAGAACCCCTTGCTAAAGTTTTTGAAGCCCACCTTAAAACCATGATAAGCAGGACAGCCAAACGGGAAGATGTAGCAGATACGTGATGTATAGGATGTGCTTGCCAAAACCCATCCCTGAAAGTAATCTCAGACTCAAAACATTGGTTTTCAATAAGAACGAACACAGCCGCCAAGAAAAATAACCGAACCATTTATTTCAGCATAGAAAAATACACATTTGAGTCCTAAAGCTTTTGTGTACAGGCAGCTACTTCAACAGTAATCACTCAGAAAAGCACAAAGATCTTTCTTTCCCTATGGTGTCAGGCAGATGGCTTCTTCTGAATCTCTGCAGGCTTTATCTACCACAATCTAGTTGCATACAATGTCCCACCAAAACCAACAAGGTGAAATACGGTGTGTTGATTCCAGAATGATATATGTGAACGTTGCAATTGATGCTTCTCACAAAACTGAAAATTGTATTCAGGAGATTCAAAGTAATCTCACATCAGTGTTCATTTCAGGCTCTGCTAAAAAAAAAAAAACACAAAAAAACCCCAAAGTAGATCTAGGCTAGTGAATCTTCTAGGCAGACGTGACCTTCTGGAGACGTTGTGTTCTGCTGGCAGAATGGTCCTATGGTCTCATTCCCTCCCTATCTTACTCCAAGATTTAAAAGTTGGGATAGCTGCTTCTAAGACCAAAGCAGTGGTAGAATTCAATTTTTTTTTTACTAACGGTTCTGTGGGCATAGCTTGGTGGGCATGGCGTAGCTTGGTGGGCGTGGCTTGGTGGGCATGGCAGGGGAAGGATACTGCAAAATCCCCATTCCCCACCCAGGGGTGTTATGTGAATTTTGTTGTATGGGTATACTATGTGTGTGTGTGTGTGTGTGTGTGTGTGTATAAAAGGAAGACAAACTGCTGTCCTCCAATCAGGACACAGACTTACAGGCCAACCAACATACATCAGCAGCAGCTAATACATATAAACGACAACTCTGACCTCGCAAACAGCCATAGCTTCCAAGCTTAATGAGAACCTGAAGATGACAGGGTTGTAAGCCTGTCGAAACGTTGCTAGATATAAAAACTTTTAAGGTACTGGTAGGATTTTAGCTGGGGTTTTTAAAGGACCTTGCAGAGTGCCCTGTAAGGAATTTTAGAAGATTTTAAGCTGAGATTTTAACCAGAATTTTAAACATTTTTAACTAACTTATTTACTATGACGCGGGAAAACACCCGAGATTTTAATTTTTTGCAAATATATATATATACATATACATATACATACATATACATATACATATACATATATATACACATACATACATACATACATACATACATACAATGACAAAAACTTTATATATTCCCTCCCCACTCTTGGGAGAAGGATATTGCAAAATCTCCATTCCCACCCCACTCTGGGGCCAGCCAGAGATGGTATTTGCCGGTTCTCCGAACTACTCAAAATTTCCACTACCGTTCTCCAGAATCTGTCAGAACCTGCTGAATAGCACCTCTGGGCCAAAGAACTAAACAGCTGAACAGAAATATAATTTACCCTTGAGTTTGAGACAAGCTTACCCAAACAATTCCTTCAAACGAAGATATCATATTGGACAAATATTTTTAAGAGATACTGATCCATCACAAGTTTTGTGGCTGTCAGAGGAGTGGAGCTGCAGCTATCAAGTGCTAAAAGAAAAGGATGATCTAACTGGTCTTGGGATATGAACAGAACCAGCTCATTATGACAAAAAAGCACCTAGTGAATTTTTTTTAAGGAGATGGACTGCTATGAGAAAATAATTACTGTGTTATTAATGTGTACCCTTGTATCCATTCAGCTGATGGGGGCAAAAATCTGTCACAGTGACCCATAATATGTATTATTGTTTACTTGTGGCAAAGTCTCAGATATTCTTCATGAAGTCTGGAGTCTTTGGCCAAAAAAGCGAACATGGAATTCTCTGAAAGTCTTGAAAGTCTGAGAACTATAAGCAGATGTCATCTTATCTTTGGTGATAGTCAAAATAACAAAGTTGCTACAAGCAAGTCAGGAGCAGCAGGCAAGTTTTCCAAACATGATTTGATTGTTAAGTGTTGTCACTCAAAATGAAATTTCTGCAGGCATTATTTCAAATTTCACACTCGCTTGGATATATTTGGTGGTGCGATCATGATTAGCTCAGGTGCTCTTGGGAGTCAGAAATTTCTGTTCTGTATAATGAGACTTTTCTGAGTGATCACTCATCTAATGTCATAGATGGTTCCAGGGTTGCAAAAGGGGTGGGGGTACTAGATCCTGCCAGTATGCTGGGGAGGTTTCCAAGAGATAACTCGCCAGCTTCTCCTTTTTTGTCATTGTCCCTACAAGACTTGCAGCAACATGGACAGCAGGGTGATGCATGATTCTGGAATTTCTTGCAGATGCCAATCCAACATTCTGTAAATGTCCTCCGGATGGTGGAGGAAGAGAAGAAGAAAATGACAGGATCCAACACCGTATTGAGGGAAGTCAGGCAGAATGTCTCTGTTCTCCAGGGGGGACTTTTTTTTATTACAAAGCCCACAACGTGGGAGATATTGTAGGGAGCAAAGGCCAGAGTGAAATTGAGCAAGGTAGCCACAGCTAAGCCCATGGCCCTTTGCCTCTTCTGAGGCTTAATGTTTGGCATGGTATTTAAGATGCGGATCACGTTGGCATAGCAAGAAACAGTGACAAGGAAAGGAAGTAAGAAGAGGACAAAGAAGAGCTCCAGGCGGAAAGGGAGGACAATGTCATTCTGTTTGGGGGAGAACTCATGGTAGCAAGTGACATTGTCTGTATGACTCCACGAATTTCCAGGGAGGTAGTGAACAATGAAGACAATGCAACCACAATGGGAACAAGCCAAAAACCAGAAGAAAAGGCTGGCAATTCTTGCGTAGGTTGGTCTACGGTTCAACTTGTGCTTGACAGGGTAGGCAATACACAGGTAGCGCTCGATGCTGACTCCCATGAGGAACAGGAGGCTGATATAAATGCTGCTATAGAAGAAGAAGTTTGCCAGTGGGCAAAGAATGGAAGGAAGAGGCCATGTGAAACGTTGGGCAACTTCTGCCATCTTGAAGGGCAAAAAGAGCAGAAGGAAAAGGTCAGAAATGGTCAAATTGAGCAACAGGATATCTATGGGGACCGGCTTGCGACGTACTTTCCTCAGGAAGGAATAGCAGGCCAGAAGGTTGCAAGGCAGACCAATGACGAAGGCAATGATATAGATAGTAAGGACCACGGTTTTGTTCTCCATCTTCTCAGATTCTGTAAAGGAATTTGACATAATCAGATATTTTTTTTAAAAAAGACACCAACAAAAGTGTTTCTTATTCCTCAAGGCTGAAGGATATTTTTCTGTCTCTAGGGATAGTTTCAGTTGGCCCTTTGGGGAATCGGTTTCTTCAATAGTCCTAAAAAAGATTTTCCAATGCTCTAGTGGTGCTCAGATCTTTTATTTATTTATTTATTGTTTGTCTGTTTGATCATCAAACATGTACAAGATAGCAGGTATAGGTATAAACATAAACAAACACCAGTGGTGGTATTCAGCTGGTTCTATTCGGTTCGGGTGAACCAATAGCAGCGGCTGCGGGAGGCTCCTCCCACATGCCCAGATGTCATCACATCTTGTTTTTGACGCTCTGTGCTTGCGCGCGCTCACATTTGCGAACTGGTAGTGAAGGTAAGTGAATACCACCCCTGAAAAAAACATAAACAAAGGAAGTAAGTACAGATAAATGGGGACAGTAGGACAGGGATGGTAGGCACGCTGGTGCGCTTATGCACACCCACTTTATGGACCTCTTAGGAATGGGGTGAGGTCCACGGTAGACAGTTTGAGGTTGAAGCTGTGCGGGTTTGAGGATGTAACTACAGAGTCGTGTAGAGTATTCCAGGCAATGGTGGGTTGCTACCAGTTCGCACTGGATCGGGAAAACCGGTAGCAGCGGCAGCGGGAGGCTCCACCCACCTGCCTGGATGCTTCTGCACATGAGCAGAACCTTCTGCACATGGGCAGAAGAACTGCATGCAAGCGAACTGGTAGTGATGGGCTTTGGAACCCACCCCTGATTTCAGGCATTGACCACTCGGTTGCTGAAGTTGTATTTTCTGCAATCGAGTTTGGAGGGTTTACCTTGAGTTTCTATCAATTGTTTGCCCAGGTATTATTGTGGTTGAAGCTGAAGAAGTCGTTGACAAGTAAAATGTTATAGCAGACAATTTTGTGTACTATGCTGAGATCGGACTGCAGGCGGTGCAGTTCCAGATTGTCCAAGCCCAGAATTTCAAGCCTGGTGGCATAAGGGATTCTATTGTGAGGAGAGGAGTGGATACTCTTCTCGTGAAATACTTCTGGACCTGCTCAATCATGTTAATGTCCGATATACAGTGTGGATTCCAGGCGGATGAGCTGTGTTCAAGAATTGGTCTTGAATTATCATCAACAATTATCCATGGATACATCATCTTCCCTCTTCTGCTCAATTGACTACATAGAGGCAAGTTTAGTTCATCTCTTTTTCTCCCTGATTCTCTAACCTGACGCCAGCTCGCAGCTTCTCATACTTGTATATTCTTGTATATTTGGAAACAGTTTCCAAATTCTTGTATTTTTGGAAGGTGTTTGGAATACTTCTAAGCTTATGGTGTATTCATACAGACAGATGGAGAACATGATCAGACTGGATATTGATAATTTGTAAAAACTGTAGAGTAAAACATCACAATATTATTATTTAATAGATTTATTAAGGTGTCCTGACTTCTAAAAAAAAAGATTTAATTAAAGATCTTGTATTTTTTTAAAAAAAATATTACATTGGATTCTTATGATTTTAGAGTGTGACTATTTCATCCCAAAACAATGTGATGTTGTATTACATGCCAAGAACACATCTGAAGTATGCTTTGCAAAATGCTCAAAATTCACTTTGTCATTATAATTCATGGAAGACCAGTACCTTGGAATGATCTGTTAGACAGTTAGGTCAATTCTGGTTGGAGTAGAGGGTTCTGGAAATATTTGGCACCAAGACATCAAGGGCTTTATAGATCAATACCAGCACCTTAAATTATACCTGGATATCAATCACTAATGGATACAGGCAGGGCTTGCATAATTAGTATTATAAGTTCCCAACACCGAGATCCAATTTCTACATGGGCTGCTCATTCTGGACCAATTGCAGTTTCCAAGTAGTCTTCAAGGGCAGTCCTATGTTAAGTGCATTGCAGTAACTCAACTGCAGGGCAATGAAGATGTGAGTTACAGTAGCTAAGCTCTCCTTAGCTGACAAGATCAAAACTGATACCTAGCAAAAGCTAGGCAAAGAATCCTCTAGTTATAACCTCTACATGCTGTTTATGGAGGAGCAGTCCAGAAAGACTTTCAAATTGCAAATCTGCTCTGTTTGGATGTGTACAGACCATTCCATGTAAGTAAATGGGCTTAGCTTCCATCTATTTGCTTCCATACAAACCTTTACAACTTCCATGCATGGGGCAAGCATGCTGACAATATGCCCCTTATTGGCCAAGGTGTTGATTTATAGAACTGGGCAGGGGTGAAATCTACTTACCTTTCCTACCAGTCCCACATTACGTGTGCGCTTAGGCCCTCTGTGCATGCCCATAACCCTTCTGCAAATGCACAGAGGGTAAAGAAAGGTTACTTCCTGGTTAAAACCAGGAAGTAACAACAACCGGGCAGGTGGGCAGAGCCTCGCGCCGCCATCGCTACCGGTTCTCCGAATCACTGTCCTCCATTGCTACCGGTTCAGTCGAACCTGTCTGAGCTGGTAGCATTTCACCCCTGGAACTGGATATCATCAAGATATATCTCTATATATATTGGAAAAAGAGAATTTATATCTATATATCTTTATCTATCTATCTCTCTCTCTCTCTCTGTCTATAGAGAGATAGGAATGTAGAGATATATATCTCTGATAGGAAAACATGTAGATTTTAAACCTGAACTGTTCTTCTTATTATTATTATTTTCTGATGTTTTCTAACATCAGAAAAGCGTGTATATATTTAATGTTGCATGTCTTAAGAATGGTGAGGATTATATTTGCACAATATTGGAAAAATGAAGAAAGAAAAATGAAGAGTCCCTTGGGAGTTGGGCGGCATAGAAATGCGACTAAATAAATAAATAAACAAACACCACGAGACGAAGCGATAATTAGGAAGATACTAGATTGTGTAGAAATGGATGACTTACGCTGAAGATTAAACAGAAAAAAGACACAGAATATTATCAAACATGGACTTTATTTTACCAGTGGTTGGAAAAAAGAGGCAGAGATTAGGAATGTAATCCCTATTGTTAAGCAAATTAAATAAAATAGACAACACAATGTTTATGAAGCACTAACAAAATGTAAACAACAGAAAAGCAATAAACTCTCTTTTTTTTAAAAGTACCTCTACTCCTCAGCCCCAAATGACAATGTTACTAAGAGCCACTGAAAAATCAGGAGGGATATACCAGCCACATCTACATTTTGCGTTAAGTAATCCAAGAGAATACTAATGCAATCTCTGCCCTCATTTGAAATCTTGTTCAATCTTCAAGACCTATGTCAGATGACAATGAGACAGAACTTCTCATTGAGATGTTGTTGAAATGTTGTTGTTACCTGTGGAATTCATACAGAACTAATAGTCTAGTATTAAATATCTTGTTAACATCACTTGGTGTTCTGATTTGTATATTTTGGGGGTTTGACCCTTATTAACCTGTAACTATTGCTACTGAAATTTAAATGCAAATAATATATCACTGAATCACCATTAGCTGTTTTTCACAGCAAAAACCCTATTTGGGTTCTCTGTTCTCTGTTCATGTTACGAGTCTCAATCAGCCTTCGTTTCATATCAGAGAATTCCTCCTACTGAATTTCAAATGTTCCATTAGAGAGTAGAAGAAACTTTATTCTCCAATTCTCCAATTTTTGGCTTTGAGTTCTGAACTCTTCAGAGTAAAATCTGTGTCCCTAACATCCCATTGCATGATTCAAAAAGAAGACTTGTTGATACCATTGCAAAGAAAAAGAGGAGAATCGTATTAGCATATTGTGTACAAATATTTATTCTTGCCTCTTTCGCACATTCTTATAATCCCAAATAATTCCTATCAGTTTCTGGTAATTTCAGTGCCAACCCTTTCTTTGACTATAACAGATTTTATCCATACGTTTGCTTTTATATTTAATTCATTTTTTATTTAAAATCTTACCTGTATTCTAGTGAAGTGAGATCACAAACTTCTAATACAGATCCAGTTGAAGGATACCGATGCCTACACGAAAAAGTGAAAGCATCTGTCAGTGACAGCAGAGAAATGAAGTTATATTTACAGAAACTGTGGTCATCAGTAGAAAAAAAGGAACTTTTTAACCAGTAGAACAAGAATAATTTGAAATATCTGGTATGCTCGAGAGGAAGTTTTAAATGATGCTGCAAAACTCCTCAATTGCACAATTTACAGCCCTTTATTTATTCCTTATTTAGGTGGGGGTGCAAATCACACTTTGATGAGAATAAAAGCTTTCTCAGGTTGACCTACTATTGGGAAGGGTGTGTCCACACAAGTTGCTCAGAAAAGTCAAGATGGGGCATACCGTCATTTATAGAAACCCTTCCTACTTTTTGTATGTATTGTAAATGTCACAAGAGAGGACAAAAGTGGGATGAAAGAGAATCCTTATATCAGCAGGAATTTTCCAAAGCTTCAAGTTATTCTATGGTCCCAGCACGACATCAATTCTATAGAATGGCAGATATAGTATACCACAGAAGTGAGTACAACCTCTCACATTTTGTAAATATTTAAGTATATCTTTTCATGTGACAACACTGAAGAAATGACACTTGGCTACAATGTAAAGTAGTGAGTATACAACTTGTATAACAGTGTAAATGAGCTGTCCCCTCAAACGCAACACACAGCATTTGATGTCTAAACTGCTGGCAACAAAAGTGAGTTCACCCCTAAGTGATAATGTCCAAATGGGACCCAAAGCGTGAATATTTTGTGTGGCCACCATTATTTTCCAATACTGCCTTAACCCTCTTGGGCATAGAGTTCACCAGAGCTTCGCAGGTTGCCACTGGAGTCCTCTTCCACTCCTCCATGATGACGTCATAGAGCTGGTGGATGTTAGAGACCTTGCATACCTCCACCTTCCACTTCAGGATGCCCCACAGATGCTCAATAGGGTTTAGGTCTGGAGACATGCTTGACCAGTCCATCACGTTTATCCTCAGCTTCTTTAGCAGGGCAGTGGTCATTTTGGAGGTGTGTTTGGGGTCATTATCATGTTGGAATATTGCCTTGCAGCCCAGTCTCCGAAGGGAGGGGATCATGCTCTGCTTCAGTATCTCACAGTACACGTTGGCATTCATGGTTTCTTCAGTGAACTGTAGCTCCCCAGTGCCGGCAGCACCCATGACATTCCCACCAGCATGCTTGACTGTAGGCAAGACACACTTGTCTTCATACTCTACATCTGGTTGCTGCCACACATGCTTGACACCATCTGAACCAAATAAGTTTATCTTGGTCTCATTGGACCACAGGACATATTTTATTTTATTTTAATTTAATTAATTAAATTGATATGCCGCCCCTCTCTGAAGACTCAGGGTGGCTCACAATACATTTAAAAAATCATTATAAAAAGACATTGAAAAATTAAAAAAACATTAAAACATTAAAAACCCATTCACACCATTCATGGCCGGATCTCACCAGATCACAAGAGCAAGATCAATGACCCCAGACCTTCCAGAAAAGCCAGGTCTTCACTGCTTTTTGGAAGGCCAATAGGATGGGGATGGTCTGGACCTCAGGAGGTAACTGGTTCCAGAGAGCTGGGGCAGCCACAGAGAAGGCCCTCCCCCACGGGCCGGCCAGCCGGCATTGTTTAGCTAATGGGACCCGGAGAAGACCAACTCTGTGGGATCTTACCGGTCGCTGGGAGCTATGTGGCAGAAGGCGGTCTCGACATAGTTCCAGAAATCCATGTCCTTAGTGTGCTTGTCTGCAGCAAACCATTTGCCAGCTTTCTTCGGCATCATCTTTAGAAGAGGCTTCCTTCTGGGAAGACAGCCCTGCGGATCAATTTGATGCAGCGTGCGGCGTATGGTCTGAGCACTGACAGGCTGACCCCCCACCCCACCCCTTCAACCTCTGCAGCAATGCTGGCAGCATTCATAGGTCTATTTGCCAAAGCCAACCTCTGGATATGACGCTGAGCACAGGCACTCAACTTCTTTGGTCGACCATGGCGAGGCCTGTTCTGAGCGGAACCTGTCCTGTTCAACCACTGTATGGTCTTAGCCACCATGCTGCAGCTCAGTTTCAGGGTCTTGGCAATCTTCTTATAACCTAGGCCATCTTTATGTAGAGCAACAATTCATTTTTTTCAGATCCTCGGAGAATTCATTGCCATGAGGTGCCATGTTGAACTTCCAGTGACCAGTATGAGAGAGTGAGAGCGATAATACCAAATTTAACAGACCTGCTCCCCCTTCACACCTGAGACCTTATTTATTTATTTACTTATTTATTTATTGGTTTGATTTATATGCCGCCCTTCTCCGGAGACTCAGGGCAGCTTACAATGCGTTAAGCAATAGCCTTCATACTTTTGTATATACCTGCTCAGTAGGGCTTTCGCCCCCTCCCCCTAAGCGGTGTTCTTTTTTACACAAAGTCAGCTTATTGCCCCCACAATCTGGGTCCTCATTTTACCTACCTCGAAAGGATGGAAGGCTGAGTCAACCTTGAGTGTGGTGAGATTTGAACTATCAGTAATTGCAGGCAGCTGGTGTTACTTAACAGCACTTTAATCTGCTGCACCACCAAGGCTCTTCCAAGTAGAACTTGTACCACTAATGAGTAACATGATACCAGAGCAGGAAAATGGCTATTTGGGACCCATTTGGATATTATCACTTAGGGGTGTACTCACTTTTGTTGCCACCAGTTTAGACATTAATGACTGTGTGTTGTGTTATTTTGAGGGGACGGCACATTTACACTGTGATACAAGCTGTATACTCACTACTTTACATTATAGCCAAGCGTAATTTCTTCAGGGTTGTCACATGGAAAGATATACTTAAATATTTACAAAATGTGAGGGGGTGTGTTCAGTTATACTGTAGGTTTGCACAATGCTAGACAGTTATAGTGTAGGTTTGCACAATGCTAGACTAAGCTATTTTAGGATTGGGGAATTCAAAGTAGGCCTGCCATGGGAACCTAATCGCACCTTCCCACAGTTAGTATGCTGTGGGAAGCTGTCCGTCCTCTGAACCTACAATATGGATTATTTGTTGAGACATAGTCTGTGATGCAAACATAGCAACAATCTCTGCATATGGCAAAATTTCATTCACCTTGGGCGATCTCAGAAAAGTTAAGCAGGAACAGACTTTTTTAGGATGGAAGATTCAAGGGCTCTGGATTAGAATGAGAACTTTAAAAAAACATCCAGAAGTGAGCCATAACAAAACACTTCCATACTGTTCCTAATAAAACAAGATGAGCATAGATATCTTTCCTAATCTATTCATACTCCTCTCCTGCGCGAGCTGCACTGGCTACCGGTGGTCTTCCGGGTGCGCTGCAAGGTATTGGTTACCACCTTTAAAGCGCTCCATGGCTTAGGACCTGGGTACTTGCGGGACTGCCTACTACCACCAATAGCCTCCCACCGACCGGTACGCTCCCATAGAGAGGGGCTCCTCCGGGTGCCGTTGGCCAAACAATGTCGACTATTGTTCGAATATTTCACAAGAAGAGTCCTCCACTCCTCTGCTCACAACAAAATATCTTATCCCACCAGACTTGAAATTCTGGGCTTAGAAAACTTAGAACTACACCACCTTCAGTATGACCTAAGCGTAGCTCATAAAATTATCTGCTACAACATCCTACCTGTCAATGACTTCTTCAGCTTCAACCACAACAATTACACGAGCACACAATAGCTACAAACTTAAAGTGAACCGCTCCAAACTTGACTGCAGAAAATACGACGCCAGTAACAGAGTGGCCAATGCCTGGAATGCACTACCTGACTCTGCGGTTTCATCCCAAAACCTCCAAAATTTTAACCTAAGACTGTCTACTGTTGACCTCACCCCACTCCTAAGAGGTCTGTAAGTGGCATGCATAAAAGCATCAACATGCCTACCGTCCCTGTCCTAATGTTTCCTCTATTTGTATTCATTCCATGTATTCAATTCGCGCTTATACTTATATATATTATCTAATACATTCTTGACAAATATAAATAAATAAATAAATAAATAAATAAATAAATAAATAAATAAATAAGCCAGTTGCTTCATGTAGTCTAAACCAGAAATGCAGAGAAGAATGTACAATGCAGGAAGGTTGTAGTGAATCAGTTACTTTTTCTGAGTTTTCAAATGAAAGGAGAAGTTGCTGCGGTTTCTAAACTGTTTTAACTCTTTTCCAAGAAGCAGATAGGAGGAAATCATGACCACCCAGTGAAAAGGCTAAAAGACTGAAAACCCATGCACGTAGTAATCCTAGTTTAAATCAGTGGGCGGTGTTACTGTCAACACAGAAATGACTCATACATAACATCCTTCCTTTGTGAGCTATTAGGGCCTGTGTAGATCTGTTTGTAATCTACATTTTACAGTTTAAACAGTAGAAATAATCTGAAAAAACCCTAATCTGATATTGGTGGTACAAAGCCACCAATATCCCACGACTTTTTGTAAACATGAGTATTATGTGGCCGCTCATATGCAACATATGTCGCTGCTAATCACACTCGGCAAAGAATCCCGGGAATGGTTCCCAGCTTTCTGTGTGTGTGTGTGTGTGTGTGTGTGTGTGATACAAAAGGTTTTATTTAAGCATCTTTATTCAAGCATCTTTCCATCAAAAGTGACAAAACTGCAAAAATTTGAGTCATTGAAGAAGTGTTTATGGATCTCCAAACTCCACTAAAGTGGACTGAACAAATTCCAAAAATGTTACTTCAATATTCTGGAGATAGAGTAATAATAAATCAAGGCTGAATTAAGTTTCTCACTGTCTCCTGTAAGGCTTTTGCTCTTTCCACCTCTTCTTAGTATTGTAACTTGCAAGCATTTTCATACTACCTGAGCTGAGACAAATGGGTGCTATTGCCAAAATGGTTTGACATCAGGGAAGGAGGCCTAGGACATGACTTGGGCAGGCTCAATTGCAAATCCCGCTCCATGACACGTTTCTCTTCCTGTAGTTCAGCCATTGTGGGTTCATGCATTTTGTCTTGCAGTTCAGTAGCTGTTATGGCCCGCCAGCAGCCTACGCGGATCGTGGCTGATCCCAACGCCGAGGAGGCTGGTGTGGGGTCGCGTCAGCAGCCTGCGCAGCCGGCGCTCGCATCGGACAGCGAGGAGGCTGAAGAGGATGTGGTGCCAGAGGCAGAGACTCAGCCTGGGCCTTCAGAACCTCCAGAGGCTCCTTCAAGTGGAGAGAGCGAAGTGGAGAAGCCTCTCCTCAATGCTCGAGCACGCAGGGCTGCCAAAAGGCAGGAGTGGCTACTCAGGAGGAGGAGGTCTCCTCGAGAGTAAGGTTTGAGGATAATTGGCCACTCCCTTAGCCTATTTAAGTCACACACAGTTAGTAATTTCTTGCTGGAAACAACTTGTAATTATTACAGAGCATTTTGGAGAGTGTCTTATCGTATCTTGTTTTCTGGGCTGGTTGCCAACCTTTGCCGGACTTTGTTTATTCTTGGTACATTATAACTTTAATAAGGACCGTTAGTGTGTGTCACAATCCTTGGGAATCTGGAGCTGGGGCAGCTCAGTAGCATGCTGATGCACCTCCTCTAGTTGGTTCTATAAATGTGTAATGCATCTTTCTAAAAGGAATAACCTGGGCTGCTCTTGTGCTTTTGCCTTGCCTTTATAAAAAAGAAAAGAAAAGTAAGATGGAGATGATAATGCCATTAGATAACGTGTATTCAAACCAATTTTGTATCATACAACAATGGATTAAAGTCACAAGAAGGCAGCCTGCAACTGAATATTGGAAAAAGTGTCTAAGAATCGATAGACAGTGGAACCGATGATCCAGAAATGGGCTGATCAATTTTTCATTAGACAGAGACACAGAGAAAACAACCATCCGTCTAGCATGTTTAAATTAAATCAAATCCCATTGAACGTGGGATTAAACTCAGTGGCCGAAATGGTTTATAAAAAAAAAAAAATACAAAGAAGCAGGAAGAAGATTTAGAATACAATGAGTTTCAGATCACCCTTTTTCAGGGAACCAGGCAACATTTCCACATGCTTCTTATCTGTTACCAAAATGCTGAGTTCAAAAGCCACCAGTGTGTTTCATCCGATTCCTTTAGCAGCCTTGGGTGAACTTAGAAAACCCATTTGAAGCTCCACAACCCCCAGAGATCATAAGGCTGAACTTTTTAACTTTTGATAAGAGCTAAATTTCAGCTTAAGAATTTGTTACAACCCTTCACACTCTCACCATTGGCCTGACCCTGACCCTGACCCTAGTCCTAACCATAGCCCTAACTCCAAACCTAACCCTAGCCCTAGCCTTAGCTCTAGCCCTAGCCCTAGCCCTAGCCCTAGCCCTAGCCCTGGCCCTGGCCCTGGCCCTGGCCCTGGCCCTGGCCCTGGCCCTGGCCCTGACCCTGACCCTGACCCTGACCCTGACCCTGACCCTGACCCTGACCCTGACCCTAAGGTCAAGGTTGACTCAGCCTTCTATCCTTTCTAAGGTGGGTAAAATGAGGACCTGGTTGTGGGGGCAATAAGCTGACTTTGTATAAAATATACAAAAGTATGAAGGCTATTGCTTAACGCATTGTAAGCCACCCTGAGTCTCCGGAGAAGGGCGGCATATAAATAAAATAAAAACAAAAAATAAAAAAACCAATGAAGCAGCACGACAGCCAAAAACCGAAGCACATTCCAGACTCTCTCGAGACTGTCTCCCAGGGTTACCCACAGCTGCTGGAGGGGAGTGATCTCTACAAGTAGCGAAATTGCTTCGTTGGCGAATGTGATTGATGACACACCCAGGGCGGAGGAAACCAGGGTCATGACAGGGGTGTAAATTACACAGGGTCAGAGTTGGTTTCCCTTGGAATGTGCTGACATGAAGCTCCTAATAAATAACTGGATTTCTTTGAAGCTTGGCTTGAGGCTCATGATTTAATTAGGGCATCCATTGGAACCCTGACATCTTGGTTTTTAATCATGCTTTATGGATTGCTGCAAGCCACTCAAGTCATTGTATGAGATAAATAGCCATCCAAACCTGTCAGTGTGTAACTGTTTATGGAGGCTGTTTCTCTCCAGTTTGAGAACTAAGTTCCCTGTTCGATATGAAGATGCAAGGTGACCAGAACATGTACTCTTATTAAATGCAGGAGGGGAACAAAGAGGACAAAAGGATTATCACTCCTTTAAACATATTGATTATTTGGAGTTTCATAACAGTAGAAAATATAGCATCTTCCATGGTCTGGATGCAACCAGATACAACCAGTTTCCAAACTCATTAACTCCTTCATTTATTTTTGTTTTCCTCTACAATGTTAGCTGAATTTCCCAGGGCTCAAATCAATATGACAAGTACAATTGAGAGAATGTCCCTGCTGAACATCAAATGGAAAACCTTCCACTTATACATAATTGCATTCAATAAAGTACACACTGTTGATTTGTCCTGCCTGATGGTTGATGAAAAGATGAGAAAAAGCTTTGCCATGGGCGTATTGAAGGGAAAGGCTAAAGGACATATTTCAAAGAAGGAGTGAAAAGCATCACTCAGAACAGTGGGTGAATTTTTCCCCGCTCTGGCAAATGAATGAGTTGACAAGCAATAGCAACATGTGAAAAATTGGAAAGAGGAGGAAAACAGTTCATATTCAAGGATAAACTCTTCTTTCCTTCCCTTTGCTAGGGTTCCAGCTGAAAGGTAAGGATGGCATTACACTTTATTCTTGGTGCTTAAGAAAATATCTATGCTGTTTACTTGGAAAGAACTTGGAAGAGATACGCTATTGTTTTCTTCTAGGTTGCCTTTCTAACTTTGCAATTTAGTCTACAATCCTGGGATTCTCTTGTGGTCTCCACCCACAATAATAAAATTGAGCGAGTCCAGAGGTATTTCATGAGAAGAATCCTCCACTCCTGTGGTGGGTTTCAAAATTTTTTACTACCAGTTCTGTGGGTGTGGCTTGGTGGATGTGGCATGGCTTGGTGGGTGTGGCTTGGTGAGCGTGGCAGGGAAATGATAGTGTAAAATCTCCATTCCCTCCCCACTCCAGGGGAAGTTTACTACAAAATCCCCATTTCCTCCCAATCAGCTGGAACTTGGGAGGCAGAGAATAGATCGGGACAGGGTCAGTCAGAATTTTTACTACCGGTTCTCCGAACTACTCAAAATTTCCGTTACCGGTTCTCCAGAACTGATTAGAACCTGCTGAAACCCTTTTCTGCTCCACTCCTCTGCTCACAATAGAATACCTTATGCCACCAAGGCTTCAAATTTTGGGCTTGGACAATCTAGAACTACGCTGCCTACTGTCTGACCTAAGTATAGTACACAAAATTGTCTGCTACAACATCCTACCTGTCAATGACTACTTCAGCTTCAACCTCAACACTACACGGGCAAACAATTGATACAAACTCAAGGTAAACTGCTCCAAACTCGATTGCAGAAAATACGACTTCAGCAACAGAGTGGTCAACGCTTGAAATGCACTACCTGACTCTGTTGTTACATCCTCAAACCCCCCAAAACCTTAACCTGAAACTATCTAGCATGGACCTCACCCCATTCCTAAGAGGTCCGTAAAGGGGGCGTGCATAAGCGCACCAGCGTGCCTACCATCCCTGTCCTACTGTCCCCATTTATTTGTACTCATTTCCTGTGTTCATGTCCATGTTTATACTTACACCTGTTTTCTTGTTCGTGGTTGACAAACTAAATAAAATGAAAAATAAAAATAAACAAATGCTTATTAAATCCATTCTCGATTCACTTCCAAACCCGGACAGGATCGGTCAGCGCTCCTACTACCATTGCTGCCTCTCACAAAAAGACTTCTGTTTTCAGATTGCAATAGTAGTTCTTTGCAAGAGTGCAGACATTCTTAGTAGAAAACGAAGGTTTCGTTTCATGTGGTTGAAAACTTGCAGTTGAAATACACTTCTGAGTGCATTTTCCCAACATAATATCACACATTTGATCCTAATTATGGAAATTTTTCAGGCCACGGGCCACAAGGAGTCTGGTGTGGTGTGCTAAGGATACCATACAAAAGATAGGAGGAGAAAGGACAAAGAAGTGATAAGGCCTTCACAACAGTAAATTCAATTGGATTTTATTTAAAACAATCAGTATCATTCCTATGATTAACATCTTTACTTTTTAAAATGGCATTCACAAGACAATTGTCTACTTCTTGATCTCTTGGTCCATCACCCCCTTTAAGAAACAGCTGGCCTATATCCTTGTGCCATTCTGTTTAACTTGGAAGCAGGTGTTTTTCTCACAAATAAATATAGCAAGCCATGTAATTAATCCCAGTGAGTCCAATGCCAAAGTTGTGTGCAAACATTTCCTTCAACCAACTCTTGAAATGGGACAAAAACATTCTCTTGGACATAGTATAGTTCCCCCTTCCCAGTGGAATTCCTCTCCCTGGGTATTTTTTTTTCTTTTTGAGAAAGGAAGGCATGAAAACAAATTAAAGAAAAGGGAGGTACTGTCTTATTTGCAGTAGAATGTGTGTAGTTAGCTTGATCACTGCATGACTCATTTTATAGTTTTTGATAATGTTGGAAGAAAAGGAGAACGAGGAGGAAAACAAAGCAGTTAGAATCTACTTCCTAGTAGTCTTATGTTCAGCTGCCAGTAGGTGGAACCAGCAACATTTAAAAAGATAAGGAGAATCTAGTAAGAATTTTGATTTTGGAGGAAAAAGATTCCATCCAGCTGATATCTTTGGAATAAAATAAGTTATCTTGTTATTCAAATTAGTAGCAGTGGTGGATTGTTTGTCATGGACCAGGGTTTTTTTTTTTTTGGCTAGCCCAGGTGTCAGCAACCTGCAGCTCCGGAGCCGCATGCGGCTCTTTGGGCCCTCTGCTGTGGCTCCCTATCAGGTGATCCCACCACTGGTTGGCCCCACCCCTCGCCCTCCCCTCCCAGTCACTCTGGTTACCTAGTCACTTCTCACGCCTGGCCTGAGAAGGTAAGGGTGGTGGTGGGGGATGGAGAAGCAGCCAGGGCAGAGAGATACCGGGGGGGGGGGGGGGGGGAGAGGGGGGGGGGGGAGGGAGGGAGGGAGGGAGGGAGAGAGGGAGAGAGAGGGGGGGAAATGTTTTTTAACAACCAGTTCTCTGCCCTAATGACTGGCTGGGTAGACGTGGCTAGGGGGGGTCAGGTGGAAGTGAGTGACGTCGAGTTGGTCACGCCCACCCAGGTTTTGTGGCTCCCGGTGTTTTCTTTTCTGTGGGAAACGGGTCCAAATGGCTCTTTGAGTGTTTTAAGGTTGCAGACCCCTGGGCTAGCCTTATAAGAACATGCAAGACAGCTTTGATTCGTACTCCCAGTTCTAGAGAAGATGACAAACCCTCCTTAGTGTGAGGCTGTTATTGGACACGTGTCCCACCTAGTCTGACGATTCGATGGATGAGGTCAAAAAAAGCTTCTTCCTTCCTTGCTGGAAGTATAGAAAGATGCTGAATTCTCCTGAGGAGGAAAAGACCTGTTTCTTCAGCAGAGAGGGAGGGAGAGAGGGAGGGAGAGGGAGAGAGAAGGCAATAAGGTTCGGCTGATGAAGGAAGGAAGGACCTACCAGCTATTAATGTAGTGAACCTTTTAAAGAATTCAAATTGGTTTGAAGTACTTTATGGTCAGAGGAATAGGTTATATCCTGATG
>WNWU01000046.1:5550227-5552727 GCA_012654045.1 Ptyas mucosa | reverse complement strand
TAATTGCCTTTTGGTGGCGCAGCAGACTAAAGTGCTGTTAACTAGCACCAGCTGCCTGCAATGACTGCAAGTTCGAATCTCACCAGGCTCAAGGTTGACTCAGCTTTCCATCCTTCCGAGGTAGGTAAAATGAGGACCCGGTTAGTGGGGGGCAATAAGCTGACTTTGTATAAAATAGAACACCGCTTAGGAGAGGCCGAAAGCCCTACTAAGCAGGTATATACAAAAGTATGAAGGCTATTGCTTAACGCATTGTAAGCTGCCCTGAGTCTCCGGAGAAGGGCGGCATATAAATCGAACCAATAAATAAATAAATAAATAAATACATACATACATACATACATATATACATACATACATACATACACACCTCTGGTTAAAAGAGTAAAACAGGATTTTTTTCTAAATGCAATTATCACTCTTGGGCAGGATAGCATCGATAAAGATGAATTTCCTGCCCAAGTTATTATACCTATTCCAAATGATGCCCGTCATCTTAGACAACATTTTTTTCACAGAAATCAACAAAATTATTAGGAAATTCATTTGGGCGGGAAAAAAAACAAGAATTAATTTGCGATCACTACAAGATAACAGAAGCAGGGGAGGTTTCGGAGACCCAGCATGGGAAGTATATTATAAAGCGGCTATCCTAGTATGGAATAGGGAACGGGTTAATTTAAGAAACAAAAGAATCCTAATATTGGAAGGGCACGATCTACAAAAAGGGTGGCATGCCTTCTTGTGGGACAAAAAGAAAAAGACCAAAATGTATTTTCATAGGCACAGGATAAGAGAAGTATTAATACAAGTATGGGAGGAAATTAGAAGAAAACAATACATGAAAATCCCGAATTGGCTATCAACGATGGAAGTCATGATATACCCAAATACATTAGAGATTAATAAAATGATTAGTTATAAAGAGCTTCTAGATAATCAGGGGAATCTTATAATTAATCAATCGCTAGGCGAACAGGGAATATATATTGACTGGTGGCCATACCTATAGATTCAATCTAGGTACAAAAAAGATAAGGAAGAAATTGGCATTGAGATGGAAGCAAACAGATTAGACAAATTACTAATAGGCCCAGAAAAAAAAGTACCATCTAGATTATACAATTACTTATTAGAATTCAATAAGGCGGAAGAGGTAGTAAAAGAGCCAATGATAGCGTGGGCCAAAAATATTGGACATAATATAAATTTGGATGAATGGGAGATGATTTGGAATAGAAACTATAAATTAACAAAAGCGGCAACATACAAAGAAAACCAATATAAAATGCTATACAGATAGCACCTAGCGCCCGTGAAATTAGCAAAAATCTATCCAAATGTAAGCCCTAAATGTTGGAAGTATAGATGTCAGTAAGGTACCTTCTTTCACATGTGGTGATCCTGTCCTGAAGCGATGAGGTATTGGAGAAAAATTCAAAATTGGCTACAAGAATCAACAAATGAAAAAATCAAATTGATACCTGAAACATTTCTCCTGGGAATACTAAAGACGAAATATCGGGGTGGGGGGGTGGGAAGATATCTAATCATACATATACTCACTGCAGCGAGAATAGCTTACGCCCAATATTGGAAAGGAAAGGACACACCCGAGAGGAACGTATTATTCAGAAGGTTCTAGAGTGTGCCAAAATGAACAAATTAACGTTAGAATTAAATGAGAAAGAAGACTCAGAATATTATACGGTGTGGGATGATTGGTACGGGTGGATTGATAACAGAATAAAGAAATAGATAAAAGTTAATATAAATCTTAAGATGCATATGTAAATTGCATCTTATGTTATATTACGATGAAAAGTAAAAGAAGACTCAATCTAACCTGTGTAGAAAAATAACACTGTCTGACTGATTGTACTGTATTGTACTATAAATAAATTTCAATTAAAAAAAGAATCAAGATCATGTGAAGTGTTAATACCAATTTATAATGCCTTGGTAAGGCCACACTTGGAATACTGCATCCAGTTTTGGTCACCACGATGTAAAAAAAAAATGTGGAGACTCTAGAAAGAGTGCAGAGAAGAACAACAAAGATGATTAGGGGACTGGAGGCTAAAACACATAAAGAACGGTTGTAGGAACTGGGTATGTCTAGTTTAATGAAAAGAAGGACCAGGGAGACATGATAGCAGTCTTCCAATATCTCAGGGGCTGCCACAAAGAAGGAGTCAAACTATTCTCCAAAGAACCAGAGGGCAGGACAAGAAGCAACGGGTGGAAACTAATCAGGGAGAGAAGCAACTTAAAACTAAGGAGAAATTTCCTGACAGAACCATTAATCAGTGGAACAACTTGCCTCCAGAAATTGTGAATGCTCCAACACTAGAAGTTTTTAAGAAGATGGTGGATAACCATTTGTCTGAAATGGTGTAGGGTTTCCTGCCTGGGCAGGGGGTTGGACTAGAAGACCTCCAAGGTCCCTGTTATTCTATTCTATTCTATTCTATTCTATTCTATTCTATTCTATTCTATT